>VZTO01009862.1:26034-39034 GCA_013400615.1 Syrrhaptes paradoxus
GCCCTCACCCCCTCCTAAACCACAGGGCACCCCTCCAACCGCCCTCAGCCCCTCCTAAACCACACAGGCTCCCCACCCCCACCACCCTCACTCCTTCCTAAAACACAGGGCACCCCAAAACCACCCTCAAACACTTCTAAACCACAAAGCTCCCCCCCATTTTACCTCAAACTCTCCTAGACCCCAGGTCACGCCCCCCAACCGCCCTCACACCCCATTATCCCCTCAGACACCCCTCAGCCGCCTCCCTACGAGGCCTCCCCAGGCCCCTCAGCACTCACCAGGGCTCCGGCAGCTCAGCCAGGCCTCGCCCTCGTCCCTCCTGCGGGGAGAAAGAGCAGCGGTGAGTGGGGGACAGGGGAAGGGGCCCGGGACTGGGGGAAGGGGCCCGGGAGAACCGCACCCACCTCAGCGCCTGGCTCCAGTCGCTCTGGATCCGCAGCGTCGCCGCCATCTTGCCGCGGCATCTGCACCTCCTTCCGCCTCCTTCCTTCCCGTCAGCCCTCTCGGGGCGGAAACGGAAGGAGAACGAACCGTCCAATGAGCGAGCGCTCCCGCCGCCACGCCCCGCCCCGCCACTGCCGGTCCCAACGGAGCCTTAAAGAGGCCGCGCCGCGCTGCTGAGGGGGTACGNGGGGGGGTGCTGAGCACCCATGGGTGGGGATAGAGTGCAAGAGGGGGGGTGCTGAACACCCGTGGCGGGTACAGGGGGGTGCTGGGCACCCATGGGGGGGTTAAGGTGTAAGATGGGGGTTCTGAGCACCCATGGGGGGTGCTGGCACCCATGGGGGGATGGGGATGGGCACCCATAGGTGGGGGGGGTTACTAAGCTCATCCTGGGGGTGCATGGACCACATGTGAGCACCCATGGGGGAACGGGGGGTGCTGGGTACCTGGGGGGCTGCAGGGAGGGTGCTGGGCACCCCCAGATTGGTGGGGTGCACGGAGGGTGCTGGGCACCCTTGGAGTGTGGGAGGAGGGTGCTGGGCGCCCCCAAAAAGGGGGACAGGGACATAAGCAGGGCCCTGAGGGCAGCACCCCAACACCTGCCACCTCCCTGCAGCTCAGCCATGGCGAGAGCCGGCCACGCCTGGAGCCGTCCGTCGCGGGAGGAAGAGGAGGATGAGGATGACCCGCTGGACGCCATGATCGCGCGGACGGGCTGCGCGGCGCAGCACCGGGAGCTGCAGGAGTGCATGGCGGCGCGGCAGGACTGGCGGCACTGCCAAGCCCAAGTGCGGGCTTTCGGTGAGTGCATGGCGCGGCGGCAGCGTGCCGAGGAATCGCGCCGGGCGGCCGGCTCGCACCAAGCCCACCCCTCACCCGCTGGGGACTGAAATCACCGCGGACCCCCCGCTCCCAGCACCGCCGGCCAGCCCACCGTCAGCACCCCAGGTTTGGGGCGGCTGCACCATTTGATGCTTTTTTTTTTTGCTAATTTTTTTAATTCAAGCACATGGATGTGCTGGTAAATCCACGCTGCGTTGGGAAATTAAATCCGGTGGCGTTCGTCGTCCTGGCTGAAACATTCCGTCATAACCAGGAGCTCAGAGGGAATGGTTGTAGGGTGAGATGAGGATTTTCAGCCCAAAATGTCCCAAACTGGGAGCATTTGCGGCACCCAGCCTGGGTGCGAGAGGATTTCCGCTCCGCGTCCTTCCCTGCGCCATCCCAAGGTTTTTTTTCCAGCAGCGATAACCTCATGGGATTTTGGGGGAAAAGAGCGGCTCTTACGGAGTGGGATGCTCTCTGAACACCAGCTCCTGGCAAATAAATTCTAAAAATCAAATCACTTTTTGTAGGCTGGAATGATGCTCGTGGATTGCGCTGGAGGAAGATTTCCAGGCTGGGTCCCAGGGATGCGGGCACAGGGACTGCCGAGGGGCTGGGTTTCGGCAAAAATTACAACTGGGAGCGAATATCCAGCAACCCTGGAGCTGCCCTGGTTTGGGGGAGAGTGCTCACGAGTTTTTTCCTCTTTTAAAGAGGTGGTGGTTTTAAAGGGGGGAAAAAAAACCTCAAAGTAGTTTTGACGCAGGGACAGAACCTCATTTGAGTAAAATTGGTTAAAATTTGGTTATAACTTCCTAATAGCATGGCACGATCAGGTGTCGTCTCAGCTCCTGCCTAAATTAAAAGAGAATTTGAAAGAATGAGGATTGGAGCAAAAACCCAGGTGCCACGACCCGTCCAACCCAGCGCCCAAAAGCCACCGCTCCTGCAGACTCTGGGTTTTGCAGGATGGCGATAAATTTTTGAGCAGCCCGGATAAATTTGGGGCATCCTGGGTCCCACGTCCCTGGAGAAAAGCAACAGAGCTGGGAAAAGGGGCTGGTACCACCCTGAGACATTCCCCAAACCATTTCTGGAATTTCTCCCTTTCCAAAGGGATTTTGTAAAAAGCAGATTGACTCCAAGGATCCAGGGGAAAGTTTATCCTTTATGGCTTGAAAGGCAAATCAGAAATTAAGGAGAAATTTGGCGTACGCTGCCCGACACAGCTCCAACCTTCCTGCCTCTGCCCTCCCAGGTTTTTTTTCTGTTAAACTGCTCAGGGATGATCATTCCCAACTCTCCCAGGACTCTGAGGCTTCATTCATGTTGGTGAAGCTCCGATTTAAGCAGCTCTCGGAGAATAATGCATCGCTCCAGCCTTGAGCTGGAGAAAGGAGCAGGATGGGCACTTCAAGAGCATTTAGGAGAGCTGCAGACCAGCATTATTAACTTGCAGAGATTTCTGCAGATTAAAACTTGCAGAAATTCCAAATACCAAAAGCAAAACCGGACAGGGGGAAAAGAAAAAAAAAAAGGGACTGAGAAAAGTAACCTCACATTTCCCTGTGACCCCCTTCAGTCAGATATAAACACAGATACAAGCATTTATTTGTCTTTATTAAGAAAAGCTGCTTGATAAGAGTGGGAATTTCTTCCAATTCACCAAATTATCAGTACGGGCTCACAAAGTTGCCTTCTGGAGGCTGGAGCAGCCACGGAGAAGCCACCTCGCTTTCCCAGGGGCGGCTCTGAAACGGATGGAGCGTTCTTCCTCAGTTCATCTGCGCCAGCAGCTCTTCAAGTTCCGGGCGAGACTTTAATCGGCTCTTGAAGTCGGCTTCTGTGTGCTGTGGAGGGAGGTAAAAAAAACCACTCAAGTAAATCAGTATCACCTCAAGTGCTTTTTGAAATCAAAAGGAAGGCAAACCATCTCCCAAAGAGAATTTCCACCTAAAGAGGGGAAAAACAAAAGAGTTAATGTCCCCTGAGGGCAGGGAGTGGGAATCCACAGTGGAAAGTCGCTGCAGGGAAGGATGTCCCGGGCAGCTCAGCCTGGAAGCTGGTGGCAGAGCTCCGAGTCTCCTCTCTTACACCCAGGAGCAGCTGTCGGTGCAGGTTTCCAGCTTCTCTGCTGTGCCCGTGTCTGCAGGGGCAGGAGGAGCTGGGAGGGAGCACAGCCCCAGGGACCAGCCCAGGATCTGACCTTACGTTTAGGACTGAGACCCAAACTGGCCGATGGTCTGTTCCATCCCATGCCCGGCATAATAATAATAATAATTATTTCCGATATNGTTTTCCTGGAAGCCAGGGTCAAAACCACGACACCTGGATAACTGCTCTTGGAAGAGCGAGCAGTGGCTTTGTGCTCAAGAAGTCAACTAGACGCCCCCAGCTCTGCCACTGCCTCTCACGGTAGCATCTTCTTTTTTTGGGGGAGATCTGCCACTTTCTCCAGAACTTGGGAGGACAATCCCAAAGCTTTATTTTCTCTTCTGCACTGCCACACGTATGGAGCCAGCCTGGGTCTCTCCGCCGGGCTTCCTGCATCAGGCTGCAATGACTTTGCAGATGGCACAATGTCACAGTTCTCCCTCCAGAGACAAAGCCATCAGCCAAATTTTTTTTTTAAAAATGGCATCCCTAAGGCAGAGATGGGACTGTGACCAAAGCAGAGAAGATTACTGGACTCAAAAGACCTCCCATATTCCTTTTGGATTTGCAAAGCTGGAGATAACTAAACATTCTTCAAAGGCCACTTAAGAAGCCAACTGTGGTTTTAGGTCTGAATTTAGCGTGCTGCCTTCCCTTCCCAGCCACAAAAGTCTTTTAGTCCCTGAATAAAAAGGGCTTCCTGGCACGGCTTCGCCTGAATGTAAAACATCAGAAATTTAAATATCTCCTTCTTCCTGGTCCACCAGTGAGTTGGGTTCTTTCCTGAAGCCCTTAGTGCTGAGAAAACTGTTGACCTTTCTGCAGGAAACAAGCTGAACCCCACCCAGGGCAAATTCCATCAAACCAGGGCATGGCATTTGGGTTTCCAGCCTCAGCTTTGCTACCGACTGCCCCGGGAAGTTCCTGAGGAGCCCCAGATCTCAGGGAACACTGAAGGAAGGCGTTCCCTTCCGAGTCGCAGGGAATCTGTGGCAGCAAAGGAAAGCAACGTGCAACCTGGCATCTCGACAGATCCAAGGGATGGGATGGGAAGGTCCCTTCTGCGGCACTAATTATAGGAGGCTAAGTGGAAAATTAAAAGCTCATCAAGAATTAGAGGTAATGGTGAGGGCTTGGTTCTGGGAGATGCTGGGTATTCAAGTCTAGAGTAGACAATAGTCTCAGGACCAGGTCTGTATTTTCAAAACAAAGAACAAATTCACATCACAGCTGCTTCCTAAAAGCAGAGGTATTGGTAAAACCGAACGTACCTCTTTCACTAACAGATGGACCCCTTCAGGCTGGTTACTCTGAATAACCTCCAAGAGTATCGGAGCAAACGTTGAACTCAAACCGGTGATCTGAAAGAAGCAATAAAGCGCTGCAGGAGCAGAACACCACGGACAAAACGGACTCGTACTAACGGCACAGGAAGAGAGTTCGTTTCGGTATGAACCCACGGCAGCCAAACGCTTCACGAGAGAAGCACTCTCTGCTCTGCAAGCACGCCTCTCGCATACAGCACAGCCCAAAGCTCTCGGTTCAGCTCTTCTCTACGAACTCTGTGCTTCCCGTCCCTGCCTGCACGTTCTCCTGCATGTAAAAAGATTTAACCACGCACGAAGATCTTAATTTAGGTGAAAATCTAATAGAAAGGCTGCTGCGGCAAACCTGCAAGCCCCAGTGTTAACCACACATGAGCTCTCACCAGTGGAAAAAGTCTACCTCTAAGATTAAAATTTAATTAATGGAATCACAGGATGGTTTGGGTTGGAAGGGTCGTTGAAGCTCATCTCATTCCACCCCCTGCCATGGGCAGGGACACCTCCCACTAGCCCAGGTTGCCCAAAGCCTCATCCAGCCTGGCCTTGAACCCCTCCAGGGATGGGGCATCCACAGCTTCTCTGGGCACCCTGGGCCACTGCCTCACCCCCTGCACAGGGAAAAACCTCCTCGAGGTTTAGCACACAGCAAGGGAAGACACTATAAACTAGGAAAAAGGCAGGAGAAAATACTATTTACAACTATTTATTCAGCTGTATACTTTTGAAGCTGTCCCTGATACTAACAGTACTTTAAAATTTCATCAAGTTTGTCCCATCATTCATCCTTAAACATGACTTTTCTACAAGTATCAAGCAGATAACAAATCTTCTGGCTGACATAAATAATCCAGGAACCCCTCCTCTGCTTCCACTTGGTGCTTAGCAAGAAATCTAATTAAACTTCTTTGCACTTCACTGGTTCAAGGGTTTGAGAAGGGGTTTTGAGAGCCTGAGACAGGAGGTGCTGCACAAGCAGCGCTATCGGCAAACGCCAGCTCATACCTGCACAACCCTCTGATGGGTGGTGAGGACCGCATCCAGCTGCATTTTGGCACCTCGCTCTTCCAAGAACAGCACTTCGTTGGTTTTGGTGGGCATGGCGTAGCTGCAGGAAGCACAGGTCAGGAGGATAAATTTTGCACTACTTGACAGGAATGAATCGACCTCCAGCAGCAAAGAATGTGGAAAGAGATTAACTTTTCATGAGCAAATTAATGATGCAAACAATGTANCACCCAGTGCCACCCCCTGCCATGGGCAGGGACACCTCCCACTAGCCCAGGTTGCCCAAAGCCTCATCCAGCCTGGCCTTGAACCCCTCCAGGGATGGGGCATCCACAGCTTCTCTGGGCACCCTGGGCCACTGCCTCACCCCCTGCACAGGGAAAAACCTCCTCAAGGTTTAGCACACAGCAAGGGCAGACACTATAAACTAGGAAAAAGGCAGGAGAAAATACTATTTACAACTATTTATTCAGCTGTATACTTTTGAAGCTGTCCCTGATACTAACAGTACTTTAAAATTTCATCAAGTTTGTCCCATCATTCATCCTTAAACATGACTTTTCTACAAGTATCAAGCAGATAACAAATCTTCTGGCTGACATAAATAATCCAGGAACCCCTCCTCTGCTTCTACTTGGTGCTTAGCAAGAAATCTAATTAAACTTCTTTGCACTTCACTGGTTCAAGGGTTTGAGAAGGGGTTTTGAGAGCCTGAGACAGGAGGTGCTGCACAAGCAGCGCTATCGGCAAACGCCAGCTCATACCTGCACAACCCTCTGATGGGTGGTGAGGACCGCATCCAGCTGCATTTTGGCACCTCGCTCTTCCAAGAACAGCACTTCGTTGGTTTTGGTGGGCATGGCGTAGCTGCAGGAAGCACAGGTCAGGAGGATAAATTTTGCACTACTTGACAGGAATGAATCGACCTCCAGCAGCAAAGAATGTGGAAAGAGATTAACTTTTCATGAGCAAATTAATGATGCAAACAATGTATCTTGGAAATCAAGCCCTGGCACAAGCCGGGTGTTTTACTGGAAAGAGATAAAGGGAGAAGCTTGCAGCATTACTGCCAGGAGAAACCTGCTTCAGCTCCAAACAGCAGCCTGAGAAGAGAACTTTGAACTTCTTTATAGCTGAAGGAGAGCGTTAAAGAAACAGTTCTGAGTGATTTTGTAATAATCTATCTGTTCTAACTGGGAAAAGAGCTAAAAACCACAACACACCGCTCAAAGACATTCTTCTCACCTCTGAATGTAACAGTACCGTCAGGCACCGGATCAGGTTCTGCTCTCCGGTTACTCCAGAGACCTCAGCCTCCCCATCTCCCTTTGCACAGCACCAGTAACAACAGGCTCCATCCTATTGCCCACGTTTTACCCCACAAATCTGGCTCTTCAAGGGCAAACCATTTCTTTCTGTACATCCTGAACTCTGCACGCAACCTCAGAGGGCACAGGTATGATACAAGGTAATAACACTTAATGCCTACTCTCGATGGTCTCAGGCTGCGGGATTTCTCTGAGAATCCTTTCCAGCACATTGCTGCTCTGCCAGAATTGAGATTTCTTAGTGTCGCTGGGCATCCTTCTCGAAATAAACCCCTATCAGTCACCGATGTGTCGCTTTTTACTGCTGTTTGGTACAAAAGACATCCCAGAGAGACTACAAGCGACTGATCTATGGGCACAGGATTTCAGATCCACGGCTGACAGCTCAGCAAAGCGGATGAACGTAAAGAAAATGATTTTGGATCGGTTTAATCGGCACGAGCAGGAACCAGTGTTTATTCCCGGAGGTACATTAAAGATACCAATTCCAGATAATCACCACTAAGTGTTTTCACTTCCTTACAGCGACACAGCGCTTCTCCCAGTGACAACAGCTCCTTGGGGTGTGCTGCAAGTGTCAGGGAGCTCCAGCACGTTCCTCAGACTCACTCAAATCAGCAAAGCCGCTGTCAGGGGTCCATCTGCAACTGAAGCATCCTCTGCTACTGAACTAAAGCAGCGCGTAGCTCTCCCACAAGCTTCAGGGCTTTCCTGAGATCACTCTAGTTTGTATAATCATTATCACTTGCTTACTGCACAATATATGCCCAGAGCCTGGATGAAACCCTAAAAAGCAGCAGAAGTCAGCAATACTTAAGCCCACGCTCCTGGAATCAGCACCTACAGGCTTAAGCCTTTCTCTCAAAGGAATGAAAACTAACAGCTTTTTTTTTTTTTTTCCTCGATATCTGTTCAGTCAGGGCCGTGTTCCTCCTACCTTTCGGTCACTCTGATGGAGAGACGGTTGCAGAGCCTGTGCACGTACTGAGCAAAATGCTCCACGAGACACAAATCGTAGGAAGTCATCTGGATGTTGATATCTCCATACTCGTATTCGGTTCCGACATTTATCTCTTTCATCTGTACTTTATCCTTTTTCCTTTTCGGAGCCTGTATTGTAAAAAAAAAAAAAAAAAATAGAAAAAATTGAAAATATGTTTTGAGCAAAGCTAGAAATAAAAAAAAACATTAACTCTTGCCCCCAGAGGAGACGGTGCGAGGGTATTCTCCTCTGACAAAGGTTTGCTGAACTCTGTCAAACACATCACAGCCCATCTGTGCTCCCTTTCCCTGCCTACAGAACTGGGATGACATTATCTCAGCAGATGTTCCCGAGTTGAGCAGTTCAGTTCTTGGATGGCAGCGCCGCAGCAGTCACACAGCAAATACGTGCACGGCATGATTAATTGTTTCCAGAAGAAATCAAGGAATTGAAAACAAACTGCTTTTCCATTTCAGCTCCTGCCTTCGAGGCAGCTGTCTTAGATGAGTTATTGTTTCCTCCTTTCCACAAAAATTGTCATCTCTCCAAATTTCAGGGAAAGGAAAAATGTTTCAATGCAAATAAGAATACTCTGCAATAATGTGAAGTTGGGGTGTTAAATTCAGCAGCAGGAATCGATTCCTCCCTCCCCAAACTACTCATTAACTTAAACCAATAACGTACCAGATAAAATAAAGTCCATGTGCAATGTCGTGAGTGGGTATGTCGGGTGACATAACGCTCTTTACCCAGAGAAGCAGCAGTAAATAAATCCCATTATTCCTTTTTAATATGATTCATCAGCCATGGAATTAATAATTCCAACATTTAAATCAGACTGTAAAAAGATGAGTCTGCTGAAAGCAAGCACAGCAGGGGAGTTCTGATGCCTACCTCCTTCGGGAGCAGGTATTTAAACCTCCCGATACCATGCGTAGGACGAGATCTGTAGTGTCTGCGGCAACTCAGGAGCCCATCACCTTAAAATCAAAGCAGAGCAAACAGGTTTCCAGCTGGATGGCAGACAATCCTCCCTTTAACAAACATACAGGGGTGCTTGGAGAGCCCAAAATCCACACTGGGGACAAGAATTTGCCCTCGGTTCTTTGGCAGGAGGCAGAGGCAGGCTGTGCATCACATATTACAACTCACAGCTGATTATGGTGAGCAACAAATAAGGGAAGAAGAGATTAAAAGCGTTTCCCAAGTGAATTCTCAAGCAAATAAAAACCAGACAGAGTTGTCAGCACCAGTGGATGGTGAGGATACTGATGAAACATTACATCTGTCTCCTCTTGTGTGACAGCAGTGATGCTACCAGGATGGATCAGAGCCCCACTTAATTTTAAATCCAGTCCTATTCAAATATTCATGTCCCAGGAAGCCAAATCAAAACGGCATCAGCTTTTATTTATGTTTCCTTCTCCAGGGTAAAATGAAACTCTCAATAACCCTCATTTTAATCAACAAAGCAGAACAGCAAAGAGAAACTGAACACCAAGGATCTAAGCCATTCAGTTACACTTTGCCTCCATATCAAATCAAATTATATTTTAAATTGAGGCAGTGGACTCCACCAGATCAATAGATGTTCAAGTGGGGCCTCACAGTGAGTTCTTGGACATTAATATAGCGAATGACAGCCGGCCGGTGTCACTCCACAGTGCAGTGCCACAACCAGGACTATCTGCTTAGCCAAGAACAGGGAAACTGAAAAAAAGGGTCAGAAAAAAGGTATGGAAATGGAAAAGCACCTGCTCAGGTTATTTAACCAGTCCAAAATCGGCTGGAAAAAAAAAAAAATGAAAAGGAGAATGCAACTGCTCAAATGTGTAATATTTCTTTTGCGTAAATGAAGTTTTTGCCTTGGACTGGGTTAATAAGAGGCCTTACCTGCAGCACACAGACAGCTTTCTCTGGGTGTTGCCGCTCTGGAGGAAAGAAGATAATGGTTAAAAGCTGTGATTTCACCCACCTGTGGAAACACAGCGCGGCTGGCCGGTTTCCTTGAACAAAGGCTCACACCCCAAGTCCCTCAGGCACAGACAGGTTCTGTTCGCCAAGAGACTCTCCCTTCTTCACCTCCTGCAGCCCTCGGTGCTCCCAGACACCAGCTGAAAGCCTTCCCTCCACAATTAAAACATTTTCCTTGGCAAAAAGTACTTTTTCTGTCATGTGCATTCTCTGACACTGTCAGTACAAGGGACCGAGTGTTTTTTAAATGTTTTACCTCCTGGGTTTGATTTCAGAGCACTCACCTGCTGAGCGCAAACACCTGCTTTAGCAGCGCTCCCTTCTTCAAGCACAGCACCTGCAACGAGCCACCACGGTCAAAATACGAACAGTATGGCAGATAGAGAGTTTTCACCAACATTTCCCAGAATACAGCCATCAAAACAACGCCCGAGACCCTCTGAATGTACCAACAACCCTCTCAAACTCTCCACAGCCTCCAGCCACCATCGGTCCCCAGAATGCTGCTGCAGCACAGAGAAAAAAAGAGGATGACTGCGGTAACCTTCTCGTGCACGCCCTCGCTTTGCTTCAGGATCCAACCAGTTGGGGTAGGAGGCCTTCATGTTCATCCCTCACGCCGTCCTGCTGCCTCCAGGTTACAACAACCTCACAAACAACCCTCGAGGTTGTTCCAGCTCCACACAGACGGAGGGAAACACCGCTCACCCCTCACCAAGGCAGCACAGAGAGCTTTGCTGTCCCCACAACCCTGCCAGGCAGGAGCTGCATCACACCAACCGGGGAGGGGGGGAAATAATTACCGGTGTCCCCAAAGAGTGACCAGAGGGCCAGGGATCCGCTGGTCCCCACGGGCAGTGACAGAACAGGGGCTGTAACAGACCCTGTGTCGCTGGGGTGCTGCCTGGAGAGGGGTGGGGGGGTCTCTGCCCTTGTCCCAAGTACACCAGGGTGGGCAACTCAGGGCACTAACTCGGCGCCAGGCCTGTGTACCCCCAGGAGACACCCCCCAGTCTAGGCCCAGGGCTGGGCCTGTCCCCCCCAAACTCCCCAGAGGCAGAGCTAGGCCTGTCCCTCCTGTCCCCACCCCCAGAACCAGGCCTGGCCCTCCTTCTCCCCTCCCCCGGGGCCGGGCCTGTCCTCCCCCGTCCTCCCCAGGGTGCCGGGGCCGGGCCCGGTGCCCCCCCGGCCTCCCGCGGCCCCCCCCGGTACCTTCGGCAGCGCCGCGCTCATCCCTGCACCTCAGCCGCAGCCGCGTCCGTCCCTCAAAGCGTCCCCCCAGCGCCCCTCGGTGCTCCCACACCCGGGTTCCCCCCCGCCCCGCGGCTCCCGCCCCGCGTTCCGCCCACTGCGGCCTCCCCCGGGGGGCGGTGATTTTTGGGCAACAGGGTGTTCGCGGGGCCCCGGTGTCCTGAAGGAGGGAAGGGGCAAAACCGGTGGCGGGGGGAATGGCGGACACCTTGTCCCTGCCGCCCCCCGCACACCGGGCCCGCGGAACAACGCGACGTGGCAACTGCTCCTCCGTGCACCGAGCACCCCTGCTAGCCGCGGCCCGCCTTCCGCCCTCTCCTCGCACGCTGATTGGCCTTCCTCCCCTTCCTCGCACACTGATTGGCCTTCCTCCGCGTCCATCGCGGCGGCCATATTGAGTGTGGCCTGCCTAGACTCATACCAGTGTGGTGATGCGCGGTCCGGCGGCCATTTTGAGTGTGGCCGTGCCTTGTGGCGGCCATGTCAGGGCAGCGCGGGAAAGCTCTGAGGGGGAGAAGGGATGGAGGCCGCCTGTGGGCAGGCAGGGCGGGCAGTTTAGGGACAACCAGGCTTTAGGGCCGGCTGATCTGCCTTCATAAACCCTCAGGCAGCACAGGGAGACCCAGCAGGGGTTCAGCCGGCCCCTGTCCCAGCCTGGAGATGGGACAGAGGCTCATAGGCCAGGCCTGGGCGTGCAGGCCTGAAGCGGGCTCAGAGGATTTGGTGCTAAATCAGCCTGGTTTGGCCCTGCCACCTGGCACGAGCACCGCAAGCTGGTTATTTTGCGGTTGTAGAGGCAGGGCTGGAACGTCCCCTGTAGTCAACAGCCGTGTAATGGGCCAGGGTTGGCTGTGTCTGCGCTGGCAGGCCGCCACGGGCCTTGGACATGAAGGAGGGTTTCAGCACGAGGTGTCCAGGCCCCGTGGGAGGTGCTGTGGGGGAAGCACAAACAAATTCTTTCAGCAGCAGGCTGCTTCCTCCAAGGGCAGGGCGAATCTTGCCTTACTGCCAGCACTTTGATCCCAGACACGGTCTGGAGGCGCTTCCCTGAATTTTAGCGGGTGTTTCCCTGTGGAGGGTGGGGAAGGGGGTCTGCCTGGCAGAGCGGGGTGGGTGCTGCGTGGCCCTATGCCCCCCAAACCTGGCAGACTGGAGTTGGCTTGGGAAAACCCATCCCTTTACAAGCTGTTCCTCCTTCTTCGAGGCTCCTTCACTAGGGCATCTCCAGCACAAAGCCCTTAGGCTTTCCCCCACCCCCTTCTCTCCTACTTCAGCCCCATTTCCCCCTTAGTGTGTGGCAGATGCTCCTGCTCACTTCCCTGAGCCCTTGCCTTAGCGCTCTCCATCCAGGGCAGCAGCTGCTCGGCAGCTTTGTTTCAGGTCAGGATTTCCAGCTCTGCTGACTGATCGCTGCTCTGATTGTGTTTGGCTGGAGCTGTCAGGGCTCAGGATGGACTTTCTCTCTCCAGTTCGTCTGCGTTCATTGATGTGGCAAGTCTCCTCTGCTGCAGACCAGGCTCGTGCAGTTGATTCCTGCTCTGTGATCCATGCTGCCAGGCCCTGTCCTGCATTTCTGAGTGCCTGAAGCTCCCAACACACCCCCAGCACCCCAGGTATTCATCCCTGTTGTGATCTGGTGCACGAAGGGGATAGAAGGAACGTCGGAGAAGGTTTTACAGAAAGCAGAGCCTAGGCAGGCTGTGCTGTCT
>VZTO01009863.1:2692-25062 GCA_013400615.1 Syrrhaptes paradoxus
TATGTTGTTATTCTTATAGCTGTGTTTGTTATAACTGACATTGTTATAGCTGTACTTAGCAGCACTTAAAAGACCAGGAAAGGTTTTGTCTGTATGTGATCATTTGTCGGTTGCTCAGGTTGGATAGACAAAATAGCTGCAGACAAAACTGAAGAGTCTACTGAGGCCTTTTGGGAAGGATGGTCTGGGATGATGAGGAGGAGAGTTGTCCTCTGTGAGAGAGCCACTTGTGTTCATGGAGCTCTGCCTGGGGATGGATGATGAGCCAAATGAGAGCTTGTGAGTAAGGATTAAAGAGCACATCACTGCGGGTGACACAATAATGGGTGTCTGCTGTAGGCTGCCTCATCAGGAAGAACAACTAGATGAGGCCTTCTGCAGACAGGTGGAAGTAGCCTTATATTTGCAGGGCCTGGTCCTTGTAGGGGGACTTTAACCAATATCTGCTGGAAGGACAATACAGCGGGGCATAAGCAATCCAGGGAGATCTTAGAGAGCATGGATAACAACTTTCTGACCTGAGAGACAGAGAAGCCAACAAGGAGAGATGCTGTGTCAGACCTCGTACCTATAGAGAAGAAAGGGCTGGTTGTGGATGAGAAGGTCAAAGGTAGCCTTGACTGCAATGACCATGAAGTGTTGAAGTTCAGGATCCTGAGAGGAGGGAGCAGGGCNGAACAAGAGAGGTTATGTGAGTTCTGTCCATCTGCTTTGGAAATGATCCCAGCTTTGCACACAGATTCCTCCCCTTGTGCCCCCCCTGCTTCTGATTTCAGTAAGAAACTCATACTTGCTGAGGGGGTTCTGTTCTTCTATATGTGCTGCTCATTGTATATAGCAGTTAACTCCGAGTGACAGTAATCTTGTCATCAGTGTCTGCTTATGTGAAATGTGTTACTCCTCCTTACTTTGGAGTTTTTTTCCTTTAGTTTTGAGAAAGAAGGTGAAAACAACTTTTAATACTCATGTAGATCTTTGTGTATACTTTTTCAAGCAGTTCTTATTTGACTCTTTGGCCATGTTTCGTGTCTAAAACATGTTGTCAATTGATTCTTTTTCGTATAATAAATAGGTTTCCGCTTCTCAGTGAGCTGTTCCTAAAACTGTTAAAAAGTTTTGTCTGTGTAATACTATCTGCAAATCCTCCAAGCAGGTACACAACTTTATGCTTAGCAAAGTGCTTTTTCTGGCATGGATGTAGAGTTCAACAGGTACTGTAAAATATACTGCCGAAACACTGCCTTTCTATAGTAACTTAACTGCATCTACTCCACACCTTTTGTTATTGTAGATACGTCACCAAAAAAAACCTACAGCTATAATGCATTCTTCTGCTTCAGCACAAGTATCTCCCATGGATTTGTTCTAAAACACTTCCAAAAAGAAAAAGAACTTCCAAAATGTTTTAAAATAGCCATTGAGTGCTCAGATATTTCAGCCATCAGTAACAGTAACTGTAAAATACTCATCATGGTAAGTGACAAAAACTTCACAAAACTTTTGCAAGAGCTGTCCTATATGTAGACACGTGTTTATTACTTGGGCAATACAGGAAGGCATGGATGATACATAATGAAGTTAAAAGGGTTTGCATATTTGCCTTAGTATTACTTGTGAGTGTTTCTGCCATAATATTTGAATATTTTTCTTGTAAATAAGCCAATCTTAATTACTTTGAGGGTGTACTAACTTTCTTAATCTGTTGTACTCTTTAGACTGTATTTGATGTTCCATAAAATGTCAGAAACAATGCATAACCTTTTTTAGTTCAAACAAAAAAAAAAGATAGAAAAGCTCTTCTCTTTCCCCCAAAAGAGAATAAAGGAGAATAAAAGAGCCTCCCAGTTTTCATTTAAAAACAAAACAAGAAACACCCACAAACAAAAAATCCTGGGACATCTGTTGGTAAGCTGCCTTTTTTTTTTATAGTAGAGATGCCATGAAAATATCCTGTAACAGTACGTTTTTGATCTTAATAAACTGAAGACACATTAGTCTCTAACAGAGTCAAACCAAACAGTGCTATAACTTCCAGCCTAATGGAAATCACCAGAACAGGGGGAGCCAGGGGTTATAGTCTCTTCTCCTAGAGATTGTTGTTTTATTGTTATGTTGTTATTCTTATAGCTGTGTTTGTTATAACTGACATTGTTATAGCTGTACTTAGCAGCACTTAAAAGACCAGGAAAGGTTTTGTCTGTATGTGATCATTTGTCGGTTGCTCAGGTTGGATAGACAAAATAGCTGCAGACAAAACTGAAGAGTCTACTGAGGCCTTTTGGGAAGGATGGTCTGGGATGATGAGGAGGAGAGTTGTCCTCTGTGAGAGAGCCACTTGTGTTCATGGAGCTCTGCCTGGGGATGGATGATGAGCCAAATGAGAGCTTGTGAGTAAGGATTAAAGAGCACATCACTGCGGGTGACACAATAATGGGTGTCTGCTGTAGGCTGCCTCATCAGGAAGAACAACTAGATGAGGCCTTCTGCAGACAGGTGGAAGTAGCCTTATATTTGCAGGGCCTGGTCCTTGTAGGGGGACTTTAACCAATATCTGCTGGAAGGACAATACAGCGGGGCATAAGCAATCCAGGGAGATCTTAGAGAGCATGGATAACAACTTTCTGACCTGAGAGACAGAGAAGCCAACAAGGAGAGATGCTGTGTCAGACCTCGTACCTATAGAGAAGAAAGGGCTGGTTGTGGATGAGAAGGTCAAAGGTAGCCTTGACTGCAATGACCATGAAGTGTTGAAGTTCAGGATCCTGAGAGGAGGGAGCAGGGCAAAAACCAAGCTCACAGCTCTTAGCTTCAGGAGAGCAGACTTTGGCCTTTTCAGAGATCTGCTTGAGTAAGTCCCATGTGATAGAGCTCTAGAGGGAACAAGGGTCTAAGAAAGCTGCTTGATATTCAAGGATCAGCCCCTCCAAGCTCAAGAACAGTCTATGTCAACGAGCATGAAGTTCAGCAAAAAATCCAGGATATCTACTGATATTCTGGATATACTGGTAAGAGGCAGACTTAGAGGAGAAGGCAGTGTCCTAAAAAAATCTAGTATACCTTTTATATCTTGGAAGGCAGAACTTTTTTTTCTTGAAAGATGAGTTAATATTCTTCGTCTGTCTGGAATAAATACATGTGACAACAACGAGGCAAAACTAGTCTCATAATGTCATAAATCACCTGTAAGGACTTGTCTCCAATACCAAATGAACTTGGGGAACCCCCGCAATCTTGATAAGACCATGATACAAAACTACTTTGTAGCATAGATTCCAATTAGTGCTACCCATGGGTTTCTTACTCTGGGATTTTCATGTGGACTCTCTCTGAACACGGAAGAAAGAATTGGCTTCATCCACAAGTCGATGGGATGGAATTTAGGATTTCCAAGGTTACTGCTATCTGAAGAACTGTAGGTTACACTTGTAAGAACTCCCACCACGTGCTCTACAAGAACTCTCCATATATAGAAATTTTATTTTTGAAGCAATAAAATACACACACAGTAGAGCATGGTTGACTGATGTCTTAAGCCTGAAAATGGTTTGTCACAGCTTCCTTTCTATAGTAGGTCTTGCTGCTTACTGTTTCACCCATTTGGTTGTGTAGCTTGTTCGTGCTTTGCATCCACCAGTAAATTACTCTTTGTGCTGCCGGCATATACAGAATGTAGGTAAGTTGGTTAAACTACAGACTACAGATGTTATTTCCCATCTGTATGTTTCATGACTTAAAACATTGCTAGTCACAGCTTTTGTCCGTTCAGTTCATACGTAGGTCCTGTATAATCAATTTGCATGATTTTGCTTTGCTGTTTTGGACACTATTAATATGTAAGGCTGTGGCCAACCAGACGGAAGCCTGAGGCTGTCAGTGAACTATGCAGGTGTTCACCTGTTGGTTGTCACTTTAAATAATTAATAACTCAACTGGAATTTAATAGTTATTTCTACAAAATGGATACTTAGGAGCTTATATTTAAAATCAATGAGTCCTATATCTTGCTTTCTTGTAACAAATTCACTACTATACTTTCTGTTGGATTGTGAACTCCTAGGATTCAGACTGTCTTTTTTATGTTGATAGGTACATAAATACCTTTTCAGCACTGAAACTGAGGCCTGAAAAGCAAGAATAATTCTTTTTCTCACTATAAACATGGTTAATTGCAGCTGGAGTAGACTAGGAGATGCAGGGAAGTAAATACAAATATTGAGGATGACCCTTTATTGTTTTGCATTCTGCTTTGATTTTTTTTCAAAAAGGCTTTATGGGGTTGCCAACACTGTAGCATGATAACTTAAGGAAAAAAAATCAACAATGTTTCAGATGCAAGTGTTCTTTCTGTGTCACCTCCTTGTTGGGATGCTCCTGTGTTCATTTGTATAGCAAGTTTTATTTTTCTGAATGTAAAGATAATTTAAGAGCCAGAATAAAGCCTGTGTATCTTTGGAGTTCTTGTCCAAAATAATCTTTAACTTAATTTCTTATTCTTCTCAGCAGCCTCTTAGCCAAAAGGTACCTAAAATAAATTCCACCTTGTCTTTCAGGTTTTTTTAGCAAGCTATGGTTTTCATTTTATGGTATCTTGAGGAGTGGGACACCAAAAATATATCTCAGTGGCTGAGAATTTTGAGACAAAGCATAGTTTACATATGCTTCCAGGACTTCAGTACACTATAAAATAGCCAGAACTGTGGCCACTCTGTAGAGTGCTTAGGAAAGGAGTAAGAATTATGGATTCCAGGTTGTCCTCAGTCTGATTTCCAACCTCTTAAAATAATGTCCTAATCATGCATTTAGCAGAGTTGGCTGTAAATTTGAATCATTGTACTGCAAAGAAACAAGGATGTTTGAGTCTATAACACATGAATTTTTCTGATAGGCTGCATTGAGCCAGCAGAATGTTCTACTGCATTACTGAATGTTTGGGTATATTTTCTATTTTGTAGTGAAGGAGAATTTTCTGTCTAGCAGAATTTTTCCACTTAAAGAAATAAATGGTTGTCACTTGTATAATTATGGTTAAGCAGTAGTTAATGCTTTGTCCAACACGTTGTGTCTGACTGCAGTTCACAGCTATGAAAGCAATTGCATGTTGCTTTATTCTTCTTTTAGTTTATAATGTAGAACCTTGAATTGTTCATTTGTAAAAGCTCAGTACGTTAATAAATGATGGTGTTAACTATCTTTTCAGCATAAAACACAGATAATAGAGTTCTTTTATGTGTGCATTTGAATGAATATTTTAATTTCTCTTTTTTCTTTATTAGGAAAATGGTCTCTGTAGGATTTAATTTTTTTACCAAAAACTAATAGAAGCTAATTTGAAGCATCAGGAGTCAGATGCTAACAAAAATAGGGTAAAAGGCAACAAATATAATTGCTTTTCTGCTGTTTATAGATTATCTAAAGAGCAGCCCTGAAGTTGACACTCAGTTTTTGAGTGGCAGCTGTGAATTTGACAATTATCTTCTCTGTTTCTGAAAACTGTAAGCATCAGCAACTGTTGACACACTCAGGAAAATTGTGCTGCCTGGTTTATCTGTTTTCCTTTTTGAATATTACCACCACCTCTGCTGTGTCTGAAAATTGTTCTAAATGAAAACTTCAGTTTTTGCAAAATGTGTATCTTGCTTCGAAAGCCAGGGTTTTTTTTTTCCACTCACTAATATTCCCTCCCCCCACCCCCGCCCCTTCTCCATGGTATTTCATGTTTAACACTGTCATGACTACACAATACAGCTGAACATGTAACTGAGTGATTTAAGTAACCTTAATTTATAAAATCTGAATGATCACTGCAGCAACTCCCATAAACCAATGAATTTTCATAAAAGATAAATTAAACAGAAGCAAAATGGGCATCTCACAAGGACAGAGTGAATGTGGAGAGACCTTTTCATTCCAAGATATGTCAGCTGTGTTTTAATTGGCTCTAATTAGCACGCTGTATTCAGATATAAAAATTCTTACCTTGAAGCTTAGTGACACTTAAGGATGTGAAATGTCTTCCTACCTTTGAAAACATCAAAGAAAGCACTTCCAGTCTAGCTTTTACAGCTGAAAGTTCAGTGATTTGTGCAGGAAAGGGGCAAATGCAAAACACTCATAAAGAATATTGATCTCTTTAAGAGTTAATTGGTCAAACCAGATTTCATTATCTTTAGTTAAAAATATATCTACATATATTAACACCAAATAATAGAATCATAGAGTGGTTAAGGTTGGAAGGGACCTTAAAGATTGTCTGGTTCCAACCCCCGTGCCATGGGCAGGGACACCCTCCACTAGCCCAGGTTGCTCAAAGCCTCATCCAGCCTGGCCTTGAACACCTCCAGGGATGGGGCATCCACAGCTTCTTTGGCCAACCTGTGCTGGAACCTCACCACTCTCCCAGGAAAAAATTTCTTCCTAATATCTAATCTAAAGCTACCCTCTTTCAGCTTAAAACCATTACCCCTGGAAGACTGCTCTAAGGTTTCCCTGGAGCCTTTTCTTCTCTGGGCTAAACAACCCCAACTCTCTTGGCTGCCCTTGTATGGGAGGTGCTCTGTCCATCTTCATGACTCTCCTCTGGACTCACTCCAACAGGTTCCTGTCCTTCTTATGCTGGGGGCCCCAGAGCTGGACACAGTACTCCAGGTGGGGTCTCATGAGAGCAGAGTAGAGCGGGAGTAAGTGCCAGTTACACTTTCAGCATTTCAGCAATATCAGAATCAACTTGAAGATTTCTTGGTACCACCCCCCCCCCCACCTCCTGGCTCCATTCAGTAGTGTGATGATCCTGATTTCTTTTAATTTCACTTTGGAAAACTGGATTGTGGAAGGTTAGCTGTGATAATATGTAGGTTATAGTCCACTGATTTTTTTTTTTTTATCCCATTATATGTGTTCGTAAAATGTTTTCATCTTTTTGAAGGATCTGATTGATACACCTGTACAGCAGGGCTGTATGAAATTCTGAAATAACCATGCCAGTGCCAGGTGGTTACTTCTCATTATTATGGTCAAAATGATGGTTGAACCTGTAATTGAAACTGCTTCATCATTTTTATTATCAACACTGGTTTTCAGTTGCTTGTGTTTCCAAGTTGTACCGTACAACTTTAACAAGAAACACTCTTGAAAATGAGATTGGTGATACTACAGACAAAACTAACAGATTAAAAGCAAATCATAGAATCATTCTAGTTCCATGTCCTTGTTAAAACACATTTGAAAACATGATGATAGCTTAATCTGCTAAACAAAGTGATTTTGTCCTAGTACAAGAGAGCTCATTAGAAGTTAACTTTTGTAAATAGTTAATTTCCATGGATTGACAACATAGTAAGGATGCAGGTCATGATTCTAGAAGAAGATAGATGCACAAGCTAGTCGTTTCTTTGATCTGTTCCTTTTCCTTAGGGAAAAGTTTAGAGGCTAAGGAGTCAACCAGCACAGCCCTGGTTATAGTTCCAGATTTTCGTCAGCTTTTCATCAATTTTCTTTTTTGTCATAGTTCTGTTTTCTCTGCATAGTCTGGCTTCTCTATAACAGCAAACAGGTGCAGTCATCTGCCTGTATATCTAATGCTTGTTTTACAAAAAGTGCAGAGAAAAAATGTTGAAACTGTTCATTGAAGAAGCAAGAGGATTTTGTCTGGAAGGTATCAACTGAGAATAGCTGAGGTTGTGTTTCACTTATGGTGTGAAAAAAAAATTACACTGTCACTTCTTTCTGTTGCCTGCAACTTCCCATTTTCTTTTCCTTGTGTCTTATGCCATAAGATTGGATCAAGTCCCATGGCTTAGATCTGGGGCCAGCCAGACCATAACCACTGTCTTAGGAAGGAAGGAGTAATGCAAAAATCGGGATAAAATAAGAGCATACATAGTGTGCAGTACCATGTTATGAAGGTACCTAGCGGATACTTGATGTTGGGCTCACTTGCCCAAGGCTTCCATCTGCTCATGGAACCTTTTTTGTCTCTTCAGTGCAGGTACTGAACTGATTCATGCAAAAAGCTGAACAGACTAGAAAACTTATGCCTCGTGATGGACTCTTGACAAATCTCAAGTGATACTTCTTTATGTATGCACTGAGGACAGTATATCAAATGTCTTTGAATAACTCTATTTTTTGTCTAGAGATAGGAGAAAGTTTCTCCATGTAGCTATTGATAGTAAAGTTGAGATATCTACCTTCAGCTATATTGTGTCACTATAAGAGGATTCAGAGGTTGCACTCCTTTCTTTTAAAAGTGCTGGGTATGGAGGTCTGTCTCAAAAAATGACAAGTATTATTCTTCTAACCTTACTGTTATTTCCAGAGAATTTATTAGGGTTATAGTGCATATATTTAGCTGTGCTGCCCGTGCCAACTGACTTGAATATGCTGCTTCTCATAGACTGAACTGGACATGAGGACTGATTTCTTGCATGCCTTCATGTGCAGCATAAAGCTAGTGAATCACAGGTAAAAAGCCTATGTTGATTAAGTCATGATGACAGCTGCTGAACTGCAAGAGTCTGCATC
Organism: Syrrhaptes paradoxus; assembly: GCA_013400615.1. NCBI lineage: Eukaryota > Metazoa > Chordata > Aves > Pterocliformes > Pteroclidae > Syrrhaptes > Syrrhaptes paradoxus. The sequence goes on from VZTO01009863.1 coordinate 11,213, forward strand.
AAAGCTCCGGTGCTATGATTTTTTGCTGCATCTTCAAAAGGATGCACAGCATTACATATGAGGAACTTTGAGGTTTCAAAAGCTAAAGCACTGGAAAGTGAGTGTACATCAAGGTCTGTTTTTTTTCTGTGTACATACGCAGAATGACTGCTACATTGACATAATCGCTGTTTGTTTTGCATGATCACCCTATGATTCACTATGCAGAATGGATGGCAAATGGAGTATGTATTTTGAGAAGCTCTCTTTATGCTTGAGCTACCATCCAGGGAAGCTGGGTGGCATTCCTTTTCCTGACAGATTTGGTCAGCATGTCAAAGGGCACTCAAAAGAATAAGAAAAGAATGTGTACATTAGGACTGACTACAAGATTCCATAAGGAAGCCTGAGTTTGTTATCGCATAACTTTAAGTAACTGATGTTGCAATAATGTTCTTCTAGTATTGTGTAAAAATTGCTAGTTTGCTAGTTAATGGCAGATTTTGCATTTAAAATATGGGATGGATTTTACCTGAAGGAAACCATAAAGGATATGGTTTAATATGTTTTGGAATAGATTAGGTCCACAGAGTTAAAATGGCTTTCTAAGGCAAATTTTGGTTGGTTTTAATGTTAGGGGTTTTTTTTGTTTGTTTTCTGTTTCTGTTTTACAGTGTTATGTGGGAACCAATGGGAGATGGTAAAAAGATTATTTCGCTGGCTGATAATAACATACTATTGTGGGATTTGCAAGAAAGTTCAGGCAATGCTGTGGTAAGAAATTTTTTTTAACACATCATTATATACTTGGATATAGTCCAAACAACAACATTCACTAGCCTAGAATTTGCTAATCTGTTACCTACTCCTTCAGAAATATCTTGCTGCCTGTAATGTGGGTGGAGGAAATGAATACTCCTATCTGTCTTGAATATGAGTGTTTAAGAGTAGGCAACTTGATATGTTGTATTTGTTGCTAGTTGTTAAATATTTTCATTTTTCTGAAGTTGCCCTTAGTTTCCTACTGGCTTTACAGTGAATAATCAAAAATAAAGCAATGCTAATTCGGTAAAAGTGTATGAGGGAAAAATTGGTGATTGGTAAAGCCAAAGATACTGAATTCAGATAACAGTATATTAACTCATGTTAGTTAATACCATACAACCCTTATTGTATGTATAAATGTAATATAAATTTCTCTATTTTTTGTGCACTGCTTTGAGTTTTTAGTGTGAGAATCTTGTAATGAATTCCAAATTCTTTAATTTTTTTTCTCATTTTATTTTGCCTGAGGTTTATTTACTACAATTGTACATGTTGTCTTCCATTTACTATTCCTTTTCTCAAAACTAACCTCCTTCTTCCATCACACAAGTATTTGTGAATGTAACTATGATTTCCATTTCCTTTATCTTCCATTGCTAGAATGGGGATCTGCATAATTTTGGGGAGGACTAGGCTCTTCACCAAACTATGTAATTTTGGCATGGTTTTGTCCTCAAAGCAATATTCAGTTTGATGATCCCTTCAGTATTTCAATTAGTGTTACCTAGAATATCTTTTGTTCTGTTACTTTTAAAATATGCCTGTACCGCATCAAATATTGATGGCAAAATAAGGATTCCAGAAGGCAAAGTAAGTGATAAGGGAACTAAGGGGAATTAACCTGGGACACTTGTTATGTGCTTATATTTGATAAAAGGAAACAAGAAAAAACAAAAGTGAGATTCTGTGTCAAAAAACCTGCTTCATCTAATGAAGCTAAGCCTGTGAAAGCAGATATATTAACACTTAACTGGCACCTTCGGATAGGAGCATTTTGAAATGTCTGTTAAAAACTTTACTTTGCAGGAGTCGGGGTGTCATTTAGATTTTACAGTCAGGTTCTCAGGAGGCCTGAAGTAGAATTTGATTGATTCTCTATATTTCTGTCTAAAATAATCTAGTATCTCATGTGAGTGCACTGCAAATTAGGATTGTTTATGATTAAAATTTTACTTGGAAATAACTCTTTACTGTTATCAGTCTTCCGCCCCAGCAATTTTGAATTTCTCTTAGATATTTGCTTCATCACTGAGCCAGTGACCACTTTTAAAGTGAAGTTTAATAGTGAAAGTCCATGGTAACTTGACTCTTAGAAAACATATTTCCAGCCACCTAAATCTTAAACCAGGTGAATATCTTCTAAGATATTGTTATTGTTGCATTCTTGTTGAACTTTGTCTGCAACAAATTTGCCTCAAACGTGTCTGTGGATTCTTGAGTTAACCAGAGTCCAGATGAACAAGACTCTGAAGAAACATGAGCATCTCTTTAAAATGCCTACCATAGACTTTCTAGTAATCAAAATTATGTCCAGTATGATAGGCTTTTTCAAGAATCAACTAGATTCAACTGCTGTGTTTCTGAAATCTTTGAAGATTACCTTCTTCCTGAGAGGTTAAATCCCTGTTAGAATCTGTAGAAGACTGCAAACAATAACTGTTATTCTGTAGCAATTTTATATTCACAAAAATAGTGTAGGACAGGGAGCAATGAGGAAAAAAAGGGAAATGTTTCATTACTGGGATGGATTTCTGTTAAAAAAAAAACAACAACAAACAAAACAAAAAAAAAACAAAACCCAAAGCAAACAAAATCAACGTTCCACCCCATCCTTTACTGCTGAAGGATTTAGAATGTGAGAGAAATCTATGAGAACAGGTTGGTTAGAAGCCAGATAGTATTGGTCGAAGTAAGCAATAAATATGTTTTCCATTTGGTTATCACCATCTACAAGGATTGTTTATAGGCCAATAAGCTGCTTGGGGCATATATTTGATAAAAAAAGGGAGGGGGGCCATTGCTGAAGAGTTCCTTTGGAGGTTATAGAGCTGATTATACAAGGTGTTAATTAGTGTTATGTAGAAAATTCTTGCTACGAAGTGTACCTTTGCTTTATATGTAAATACATGGGGAGATTATTTAAATGATAAGAAATCTTGTTTTTATTGTTCATTGGGATAAAAGGCTGCCCATTTTTGCCATGTCTTAGCCACTTGTTGTCTTATTACCTAACATGCTGTTTGGTTCTAGCAGATGGTGATGAAGCAGTAAGTAGCTCATAAACATATATTCTGTAGGAACTGTTGAGGAGGAAAGGTCTTGGCAAAATATTGCTGTTGCTGTAGACTTATAAGTGAAATAACAGTGTATGCATGCATTATTTTAACTGAATAAATCAATAGTCTAGGATTAAGATAATAGTGTCAGTATGATTGAATTTTTTCCCTTTTTGTCAAAACCATGATGGTGTTCAAGTTGAATGACATCATCATTGTTAACTAAAAGTAGGATCTGGTCTACTCTATCAGGTAATGGAAGTAAAGAGGTATTAATTACACTGGTGCAGCACTGGTCTTGCTGCTTTAAGAATACATTTCAGTGGCTTCCTTTTTGGGTAGGGATGCATTACAGGCAGTATTAATTTTAACGGCAAGAGGTAAACCCAGTGCTACTCTGTATGGACTCTTCATGTTTATGAAAAATTTCATCTAAAACTCAGGTGCAGTACTGATGAAAAACTGAAAATATATGTTGGTCTATGCAAAATTTTAAAGACACATTCTGCCTGCCTACATTGATCAGAACTTTAGAGTCTTTTATTGGGTGCATCTCCTCTGCCTGCCTGGGAGTTACAAGTAACATTGTTTCAATAGAATTACCCTGACGAATTTTAGGGTTCCTGATATTTTCAGACTCTCATTGTAAAAAAAAAAAACTACTGGTGTGTTAATTCTCTGAATTATCTGGTCAACCTGCCATAGGAAACATTTACTAACTATAACTTACTAAACAGTTCTGTGGGCTTGGTTGTTTTTTCCCTTTCAACATTTTTTGCCAACTTGTTTCTTCATTGCTGTATTTAATACAAAAATATTTGCCTGTATTTGCATTAAGACAAGCTTCTCCTGTCCTTTTGATCACTCCCTTTATTATTGTTTTGAGGACATTACCTTCTGGGGTGAAACTAATCTTATGCTCACTGCATCATTACCTTTTACAATTAAATTAGGCATTCTTTGCCATTTATAATCATTAGCTGAACCCAAGAGAAGACCAGCCAGTCCCCAAGGTCTGGGTAGATTCTGCAGAAAAGATGACAGTTAATATTTCTATATACAGACTTTAGGTCAGATGTCACCAAATCACTAGGACTCTTTCTTGTGTAAATGCAGTAAGTTTGGAATGGCAGTTGAGGGCAACAGAGTGAAATGGAGATGTTAAACTATAGGTATTTTTTTGTTTGCCTTATGTTTTCATAAAGGGGAGGAGTAGAGGTGTGGTTTTGATCATTTTTATCCAAATGATTAATTAGATTCCTTTTAAATTTCCTGTCCCCTCTGCATTCTTTAGTAGAATTTAATGTGTATGTGATGTTAATTCAGAACAATAGAAGATATCTGGTGGTGGCATTCCAGGCAAGAAGGAAGGTCTTGTTGGGAAGATTTCAGAGTCTGTCTGGATAATAGTAACGTATCCAAATATAGGAGGATGTTAGGAATAAACATGAGATGCTTCCTTGGCAAGATGGCTTCTTTTCCTCAAAGCAAATACATTGTGGACTTTAGTGGAGAACTTTGTAGATTGCACTGTAATTCCTGCAACTAGAATAAACATAGATAAATTAAAGGAGGTAAAAAAACTGAAGAAAAATTAGAGAAATTTCTGGATCGCAAAGAGGACAGAAGACCAGTTCTTAAACAGTTGGTGTTGGGATAAATTTTGTTTAATGGTCTCCTTAATGATAGCACAAAAGTAGGGGTGAAATAATGAAAATTGCTAATGACAGGAACTCAGAATGCATCATCAGTGTATAGCAGTAACAATATATTTCAGAGGACAAACTAGCTGCTCTTGATGTTTAATTTTTGTAGAATACAACAGAAAAGTGATGTTTAAGGAATAAAAATATTTTCTTGATGTGAGGTGGAAACTCAGCACTTAAAAATATGTAGATTTTGTTACTTAACTATTCTGAGAATTACTCTAAGCTGCTAGTCTTAAGAGGTCTATTTGAAAAGAGATGGTTCAGGAGAAAAGAACAGTTATAAAAGGACTACGTGACCTAGTTGCCTGCAATGGGATGAATTGAACTTCAGCATCTTAAAATATTCATCAATATTTCTGTTTCTGTCAATAACAAGTGAGAACAACAGTCATCTCTTCTTAATGTGGATCTTCAAAATAGTCTTTCAATGGCTTTGTTACTGTGGTTATTATCAGGACATCTCCTTGAGGCTGTCTTGAGATCTTCACACAATGTCCAGCATGCACAGAATTGTGGCCCATTTCCAGTTGATGAGGGTATGGTTAAAAAGCAAAAAAAAAAAAAAAAAAAAAGAGCTGTGTAATTTAGCTCAATTATTTTAGTATTGACTACCATAAGTTAACTTATTTCAGTTGATACTCTTTAGAAATTCTAAATATTTATGAACTTAATTGCTTGAGATGTCTTCACTACCCCATCTTCATTGAGGAGGTAGTCAAGATCAAATAAACATGCAGCATAAGCCTGTGAATATTTCATAAATGAAATAATGACTTTTTTAGTAGTCTTGTCTAAATGTACCTGAACATCCATCATATTTTCAGTCCTATAACCTTTTGGGCAAGACAGGAGAGTTCCTTAGTGTTCACGATTTTCTAGTTGTGTGGTTTGTTTCTTTGTTGGTTTTTTTTGTGTGTGTGTGATTTATTCTGTTTAAAACACAGCTGCTGCTGTAGGGGTAAGAAAACTAAAGTTATTAAATAAATATTTATTTAAACAAAAAAAATATTCAGAAGTCAAAAGGCATGTTTTCTCATTTATCAAGTAAAAGATTTGGTTTTTTGTCTTTCAAATAACTTCTAAGTGTTTAAAAAACCCCACTTGATATATTTTACGTACTTCAAATTGTAAAGGCCATTTTTGTCAAGAAAAGAAAACAGTGATTTTCTTAAAGAAAGTGCAGGATATCAATGTGGTGACAAATATTTAGTAGATTGCTGCAGTTATTAAGCCTTTACATAGAAGTTTGCATCTTTTGCTCTCCCTATATAATGGCTGATAATCCCATTTCTGAAAGTAAGATACTAATCTATGTGCTGATATTACACACGCTAGCAAATAGATTTTAATTAACAGAAGAGAAAACTTAATATTTTTAACGTTTTATTGCCATCTTTTATTTTCTTATGAGAGCATTGCTAGATTGTCACTGGTAACCATTTCTACGTACTATGAAATGTAGCACTTACTTTAATTTGGTACACTTTTGTTATCCAGAAGGATGTCGCATGAATTTCTAAATTGGTCGAATTGGAGCACTAGAACATTCTCTCTTTTATGAACATTTTATTCTGGGGAGATGTTTTCTAATGGTTTGTGTCAAAGTCTCTTTAAGGGAAACAACTGACTTTCCAAATGCATTACATAATTATTAATCTTCAGTCATCCTACCTTTAGAATTGGTTCATACATTAACATAAAAAACCCCCACAACAAAACCAAAACAAACCAAAACCGCAGCGAGTTGTGCGTAAAAAAACTTGTTTGTTAGATGAAGATAGTGTAGTGAGGGAACAGAACATGATTCCAGTTACCATTTCATACAGAAGTTTATAGAACTTTAGAACTGGTTCTCTCACATTGTTTTTCATAATATGTTGTGAGAGATGAAAAGGACAGCCCCCTCAGCCACCCTCAGAAGAATTAATAAATCCTACCATTCCTCTGGTTCATGCTGCTCAATTCTGAGTGACTATGCTGGTTGTCATGGTTTAACCCCAGGTTAAGAAAACATATGGATTAAGAACAGTTTAATGACTGAAATAAAATAATACTGATAATACTACTAGTAGTACTGCTACTACTAATGATAATAATGAATTGTAATTAAAAGGAGAACTACAAAAACAAAACCCAAGAAAAACAAGTGATGCAGCTGCTCACCACCTGCCAACTGACATGCGGGCAGTCCTCGAACAGAGGTTGTGCTCCCCTCCAGCACAGCCCAGACAGCTCCCCTAGCTTATATGCTGAGCATGACATTTTATGGTATGGAATATCACTTTGGCCAGTTTGGATCATGTGTTCCAGCTGTGTCTCTTCCGTACTGGGAGGAGAGGGGCAGTATGAGAAGCTGAAAAAGTCCTTGGCTTAACATAAGCGTTATTTGGCAACAACTAAAACATCAGGGTGTTATCAAAATTATTCTCAGCACAAATCCAGAACCACAACCTCATACTAGCTACTATGAAGAAAATTAACTGTATTCCAACCAAAACCAGCACACTAGTCCATACCCATGTCTGTCCAGCCTCAGTATTCTGCTTGAAACAGTGGCTATAGCAGACTCCAAGGAGAAGTTCAGAGTAGCAAATGTGTTGGATACTTTGCTTTTAACACTCGGTCTTCTACTCTTTTCGGTCCAAGGATTTTTCTGAGCCTGGCTGTGTTTGTGTATTTAGCATAACCTTTGGTAGATCTTTTGTTTCAAGTACTTTCCTGTTCTGTTCTTGGACATAAGTAGGCTTTATGCATTCAAGTGTCTTTTGTTAAGGAGTCCACTGAGCGGAGAACCACATTCTTTTGTTTGCTGTTGAATCTGACTGCTCCAGGCTTCATAGGATGGCCCATAGCTCTTGTTTTGGAAGAAAGCATGAATAATTGGTTTACTGTCTTCATGCTACTTCTGATTTTTCTAGATAATTTCTGTACCCTCTAGAGGTTAATATATGTTAGGTTTTTTGGGATCTGTTTTTGGTTTGTGATGTGTGGTGTTTTTTGTTTTTGTTTTTTTTTTTAAGGATGTTGCCTATTGTTTCCTCATTCCAAATCAGTCCTTATGAGACCAAAATTTGAAGTAGAAAAAGGCATCTCAGTCCTTACTGGTGTTTTGATAAAAATAAGTTGGAGCAATTAATGTTTTCATTTGAATACACAGAAATCAGTGCTTCAAAGATAGGATAGAATTTTTCATATTCAGATACTTTGCTTTTGTAAAACCTCTTTCTTCACTGAGGATTAAGAACATACATAGTTCTGTACCAATCATACTACATTGCTTATTTTTTTTCAGTACCTTTTATTTTGATTTGGAATCATTGCTCTTGTGCGATTGTAGTAAATATCATACTGCCCTTTTATTGTTGTTGTGTCCCCAGCTTTAGGGATTGATCCACTTAAGCACTTGTGAACAGTATTAAATCCATATTCTGATAACCTTTTTATACTGTTCAACCTTTCATTTGTCCAGAGTTTTTTCAAAAGTCAATGTGTGTGATCTTTGCACAATGCAAGAACAATAGCTAATTCTGTTGTCTAAAAGACATTGGATCTTCCCTTTTTTTTTTCCTACTAGGAGTCACATTTTGTGTTTATAAGATATTGTCATGAATTGTTTTCCTTCCATATCCAGTGAGGCCTCAGAGCTGCATGTCTTCATCTTCTGTGCAGCACAAATCCAAACCTTATGTGAAATTAGTGCCTAAATAGGCCTTTGTCATGTTTTCCTTTCCTTCTGTAGTCAACTTTTCTGCCTTTAAAGAAGTGGAAGGAAGAGTTCAAGATAAAAAGAAAGGTTGTCTACCTGTCTGTATATTTAGGTATCAATTGAAACTAGGGTTTTTTTTGAATCTGTATTTGTGATTCCAAACTACTAGCTTTGTTTCCTCTAAGCTCATTTCTTAGATTTCCAGGAAGGAGACTCGCAAACTTCCTTCTGTTACATCAGGATTCCTTCTTCTGTATGAACTTTTCCCTCCCTTACCTCTTAGCTGTCCTTTAAATCTGTATAGTTCCTTTCTGGCTCATAGAAGACAAGCAAAAGAACATTGAACAAAACCTTATTCAGTAACTTCTGGGATTTCATTTTATTAACAGAAGTCTACCATGAGTTGATTGGGAACTTGGCTGTGTACATAGTTGGACATCCATACGAGGAAAGATGTCATTTAATTCCTGCAAATACTTAAGGATTGCTTGAGAAGGCAAGGATGACTTGGCTAATCTTACATGTATGTGATATTTTCATATGTGTTTTTAAGAATTAGTGCAGGATGGGTGTCCTGGCCTCACCCCTAAGCTTTTGGCTGAAAAGAAAAAAATGTTGATCTTTTTATGATAGTTTAAATGACAAAAGTTGAAATAGTGACTTAAAAAATAGCTGTAATACTGGAGAAAGTATTATGACTCGGGGTCTTTGTCAGCAGTAGATATTTTGGATATGTGATGCTTTCTGTCTCAAGAACAGATTTTGGAAATACCTCATAAGAGATACTCATTTTGTTGGTGTTCTCTTACTGTCTGTGCTAACACGTGCTTTCCTCCTCTTCCTCTAATTTGAGCTTTGTTTGACCAAGACTGCTTACTAAAGAAACTTAGTTTAATTTTTTAAATTACTCAGTCAAGCTATGCATATTCCCTTGTGCCTGGATTCTAGTATGTTTCAAGAAAGAAATACTGCAGTTTATTGTCCTGCATCTCGTGTCCTGTGCGGTATTTTTCTTTATGTTAATAACATGCAAGTTGTAGAAAGGCTTTCAGGCAGTATTTGTACTTGAGGAAGAATGGTACTAGTGATGTTCTTTCACTCATGCTGGGAATCCTACATTCCTTAAAGAAAAAAAAAATAATTTGGTAGACAACACATCTTAGGTAGCATAGACTTCAGTGATGGAAGAGTTGTAATTTCTAGATTGTTAATGTGAATGCTAAATTATATTCTATTCTTGGTAGGACTGCTATAGTAAAAAGTTAGCAAAATACAGAAATGGACATTGGCATCGTACACAAGTAGATTTAAGAAGTCTTGTATTGACGGTGTTTTTCTGTTAATGTCAGTTAAAGTTTATGTAAGCAGTATGTGTGTTTTAGTTTTTTTCATCCATTGAAGTGTAATATTTCTGCTGTGAAATCTTTTTAATAGAATATTTTATGTGTTAGGATTTAGGTAAAGGAGATCCAATGGGATCCAGTGCAGTAATCTGCTTTTGGGAAATCCCTCTTAATGAAAGATTTTGAAATAGGAACATCATGTGCAAGATGACCAAATAAGTCTGCTATCTGCCTAGCTGCTTGAAATTTGTATAAATTTTATCTGGTTAAAATGCAAGCATTTTGATCTTTCCCCCCCCCCTTTAGATATTAAACAATCAGTTTCAGTAAGTGATTAGAAGTAAAATCAATTTGCAGTGTCTGCAGCTTCGTTTTTTCCCCATGTTCTCATTGAATTGGAGGATAGATCTCTGTACAACTTCAAAGAGAAAGTTATTACTTTGTGCTGCCTTTTCATTAACTATGGAGAGGCAGAGCTGTCTGCTCAGTGACATGCACAGCTACTTTTGGAACTGAAACCTTTAATTCTTGAAGATTGTAGATTAGTGATCTATTACCTGCTGTTATTTTAACAGGCATGTATGTGATGACGTGGGTACTTGGGCCTTGATTTTTTTTTTTTTAAGTTGCTATACATAAATTTGTTGGAGAGTCTCTAACACTATAACTATTCCTGCAGCTAAAATTTGGTATTTTGATATGGAAAAACATTCTTGTAAGACTGTTCATGAAACGAAATGGGTGTGGTTATTGGTCTGAGACAGCTACAAACTTATGCTATGTGCACATATTGTCCATCTGCTGTTTCAACAAATGATCTGAAGCTGTTTAGTTTATAAAGTAGTACAGTACTTCTAATATTTCTGAATATATTACACTGTATAAGCCTTTCTGAAAATTACTTTGTGAGATACAAAATCATCTCTAGCTTTTTGTTCTTTCTGGTTTTTATCCTAGGATTTTGGTAGCATGTTACACTTGGAACAATAAGCTGTTGTGCAGTTTTTCTCTTCAGTGGAACTAATTTCATTTTAGCTTTAGAAACAATGCCAGCTTTGTTTCATTATTTTAGCTGTCTAGTTCTGCAGCCTTGGAAGGGAAAGGACAATTAAAATTTACTTCTGGAAGATGGAGTCCGCACCACAATTGCACACAGATTGCAACAGCCAATGATACCACCATTCGAGGATGGGATACACGAAGCATGAGGTAATCAGAAATTGCAGTCTTGTTCTCTAAAAAAGACAGTTTCCTTTGGAAATGGATTTTTTGTTGGTCCTGACATAATTTTTTAATTTATCTTTTAAAGATGAGAAATGTGGCAAAGTTATCACATAAAAGGAATGATTGGGCTTGCATAGCTGATACATACACAGTTTAGTAAAGGGTTTTCATTTTTTTTCCGCTTTAGCTTCATTTCTAACTTGTATATTGAGTTTTACTGAACTATGTACTAGACTCAAGATGATTTGTTCAATATACAGGCATTACCTGAATTAAGCTGTTCTATAATTCAACCTGAAAATAATTTACCATCATTCATAATTATGCTATGCTGTGACTATTTAAAGGTAGCTTTAATCTCTGAAGGTAGTTCACAGGGTAGGTTCACTCTTCACTTCTCTTATTTTAACAAATAGTATATACTAAACTATATTAAAGATTGTAGTGTGCTAGTTATATTAAACTATTGAATCTATCAAAATAATTTCCAAATCAATTAAGGTTTTGAGTGTACCTAATAAGGTGTTTTCCCCCTGCTCAGCTGTGATTTTGATAAGCAAAGGAGTGATGTTGTGCACATCTGTTGCCATGACTACTAAAGCCTGTGCAAGCTTTTTTAAGATATGCTTTATCCCCTTAGCACATAGTAATTTATCACTAAAGCAAGAAGACTGATGTCTTGTAATAACTTTTGTTGCCTTAAAGGGGGATGACTTTAAATTTAGTTCTATGGTTCTTGCCAGCTCAGGGGTGTAGCAATAAATTGCCATGTTTGCCAGCTTTGTTTTTGCCGAAAAGGTTAATTTAATAAACAGACGCTGAAAATACAAATATAATAATTGAAAGTCATTTCCTGTATGTTTGTCATCAGGTATGAAAGTCCTGTTCTTTGCCCTTTAAAAGCATATATAAAAATCTGACTTCATATATATGTGTATACTTTCATTTATGAAGACTCACTTAAATGAAGCATTCAGGAGAGGAAAGAAATGTCCAAGGAGAAAGGTTTTTTTTTTTTTCTTCAAGTTTATTTTTGTGATGTTTTTGTAATCATTCAGTTTTTAATGTATAGCATGCAGACCTTAAGGTGAAAGCCTGTGTTTCTAACTATAAAATGTTAAATATTGTGAAGTCTCCTTCATGCTCTGTTGCATTAGAAGAAGCATCTCTATCTTGCATTCTTTGAATACTCTGAGTAACTTTTATGAAAGATAGATAGTCCAGATATTAACTAGATTTTCAGTGAAAGGGTAGTTTGGTTAACAAAAGCAGACCCCATAATTCTAATTACTTTAAATGAAGCTCAGATTAGATAGTCCTTGAACCAATTTACGAGTACAAGGCTATGCCAAAAAGCTCTTTCCAATGTACTTGAAAAATATGTGCAGGAATAAGTCTCATCTGCAATTACACTGTGATATGTCTGGTATGATGTGAATATTTCATAATGACTAGGTAGGCTAGAGATATAAAGTCAGGGCAATATGAACTGTGACAGTATAAGAAACAAAAAATGGGGGGGGAGGTCAGAAAACTGCAAACCAGCAAAGAATAAGAGAAGAGAGACACTAAAGAAGTAGCTAGAAGAACTACTTCTACAGAGTGCTATTATGATAGCTGTAAGATAGAAAGAGTGAATGATTTTGGATAAAGCAAACAAGGGGGGTGGGGAGGCAGAAACAAGAGTCGGTGGGAAGATTCCGAGACAAGACTAGGAAGCAATCTTAATCAGAGAAGAGCTTGTAAAGCGGAGGAGACAGACACTAGGGTGAATGGATTTAGAGAGAGAACCGTGTCAGGAAAATTCAGACTCCAAGAATAAATTATAAAAAATATGGAAGAAAAAGAATGAGAAATGGAGCCAGTAGGTAGAGAAAATGTTCATGGGGTCTGGCCTCAATCTGTGATGTAAGTGGGAAGTTCAGTGTGGGTAATATTGCTGTAGGTAGGATGATAGAGTGAAAGACAAGAATATTCATATTTGAGAAGGAAAGGGATCACATAGTCAGAATAATACTTAATTTGGGATACAGGCTTTCATCATAAGCACTGCTGAATATACAGTGGATGGTGGTATTTTTTATTAAGCTCTTACAAACATCTCTATAAGCAATGCAATGATTGGAAGAAGGAAGTGAAAGGTCCAGTAAAGAAGTGCTTTATTGGTGCAAGCATGCCTGAGATTTAAAATTTTTCCCATAAAAATTAAGAGGAAATGTTGAATTCAGATCCCAGAATACCTGGTAGAAAGGCATATTTGAGTGATGTCCTTAATCTCTCAGACTCTGAGAAGAGTGTTGACGTTGGATATCTAAGTAATACCCTTTATCCTGAGTGACTGCCATAGCAGTGAGGATAGAGCTTAGCATAGGCCTGGTGTACTTTGAACCTCTCCTTATGGAGCTACTTTGTTTTGTATTAGTAGTTAAGTATTAACAGCAAGAGACTTCTCTATCTGGTCCTGACAGTAGAATGTACATATAGTGCAGGAAATACCAAGTTTTGTTTTCTGAAGATAAACCTTTTAATGTTAAAAAACAAACAAACAAAACCAAAAAAAACCCAACCCAAACCAACAACAACCCAAAAAACAACTCACAAAGTATTGACCAGTTCTAGTGAAGATTGTAGGAGACTCAAACTTTGGTAGATGGTGGCTTTGAGAATGAACAGGGGAACAGATACAGTCTTTTCATAAAGCTAGTAATGCAATAGTGGAAACAAACAAACAAAAATCCTAAGTTTAAGAGGTGAGGTAAGGAGACAGACTGATGGAACATGATACTTT
>VZTO01009864.1:0-17477 GCA_013400615.1 Syrrhaptes paradoxus
GGTTTGAACATCCCCATGCCCAGCCAGCCTGGCACCAGCTTAGAGCCAGTGGGGAGCACGGGGGAACCCTGGGACAGCGCTGTAGCCCTTGTCACCAGCCCAGGTCCTGTCCCCTCATCCCCTGGATGCCACCCACCACCCACAAGGGTTCTGGAGGGGACATTTGCAGGTCTCACGAAATATGAGCCATGCCAAGCTGCCTCCCGCAGCCAGCCCCGTGTCACTGTCACCGCCTTTGCCTGTCTCTCTCTGTGTCACTGCCTTTGCCTGTGTCACTCTCTGCTGCTTGTGGGCACCTGGGTACCACATGGGCGGGTAACTGGAAGGGTCCCAGCAACACAGCCAGCACAGGAGGGGTGCCCTGTGACCCTCACAGCTGCTGTCACCCCCCCAGTGTGCTGGTCTGTCCCCTCCCTCACGCAGCCAAGCCGTGTGCCTGGGGAAGGAGCCCCCCGAGCTGTAGGGTCAGCACCCCGGTGTGGATCCCCACGGCCTCTGCAGCAGTGGCAGTGAGGACAGCCCAGCCGTGCCCTGTCCCAGCTGTCCCCACCCTGGAGCTCACAGGCTGGGCAGTGCCCTGCCCTCCCCTCCCGGCTGCCTTGGTCTGTGCTGGTGGCAGCACCAGCACCAGCATTTACTGTCAGCTCACCCCGGGACACTGTTCAGGGGAATATTTGGGGTTCCAGGGGCAGCTGGTGGACTCCCAGCCTCTAACCCTCGCTTTGCTGCTTGCTGCCGGAGACTGCAGCCCCCAGCCCTGTTTCCTCACCCAGGACATCCCCCACCCTTCAGCCACCCCCTGCCCAAGCACCCACCCCCCTGCTCCCTTCCAGGGGGGAGCAAATGTTCTCCAGGCCCCTCTGGCTGCCTCCCTCCCAGCTCCTGAGGAAACCATCACCAACCCTTGTGCTTTCCCACCCCGAGGCCCCTCTGAAGCCCAGGACTCCCCCCAGACAGCAGGTCCCGCTTCCTCACAGCCTCGTCTCACAACACGCCATGGTCTGTCCTGCTTCCCCGTGAGCAACGGCCACCCATCAGGCCACCAGATCCCTAGGCCAGCTCCCAGCACACCCTGTGCTGTCCTCCATAGCCCCCTCCCAGTGACAGATGCAGCCCCAGAGCTGGTGACCCACAGTGACAGCCTTCCGGCCCTAAGGGAAAGGCACAGGGACACCGTGCTGCCCACAGCCCTCGGCTCAGCCCTGAGAGACCCTGGCCACACTGTCCTCAGAAATGCTTCTCCTGCCACCAAACTCCTCGAAGCATCTCTGACACCCCAGCCACACCCCGACACACACACAGCCCCATCCTGGAAACCCAAGCCCCAGCAGTTTGCCTTTAATACCCACAGCTTTCCCCAATCCCTCATCAGCTGTGTAATTAGAGAAACCTGCAAATTAGTCAGAGGGTTGCCCTCGGGAGCCCTCTTGACCTTCTTGCAAGGCAGGTGAGGACATGGCAGGGCTGAGGGAGTCTCTCGGTGGCTTCCCCTGTGCGGTCCCCTGTCCTGAGGGGGCTTGTTGTGTTGGCGGTGCCCCTGCAAGTGGGGAGATGGCCCCAAGCCCTCCCCCTGTGCCCACCCCCATGGCAGGGGGGCTGGAGGGCGCAGAGCTGCTGGCTCAGCTGGCCGGGAGCAGCGGGACAGCTGGGGACGGCAGGGCAGGCCTGTCATGGAATATGTGTGACCTTTGGAGGTGAAAGCCAATATAGAGGGGTGCCGTTGCAAGCACCTTCGCCCCTCCGTTACACGGCATTCCTCCATTTTGTCTCCCTTCCTGTCAGCTCTGCTCGCACACACCAGCCGGTGTAATCCAAGGAGCCCCCTGCTCCCCACAGCTCGCAAAAGCCCCCGTGTAATTGAGTGGCACCTGTCCCAGGGGACCTGCAACTGCCACTGTCAACCTAAGGCTCCGAATTGTCGGGGTGCATCCCAGGAAACCCCACACCCTCTGCTTGCAGCGTGTTTAACCCTGGCAGGTGCCACCTCCCTTTCCCTGCCTGCCCCTGTCCCATGTCTCCGCTCTGGCATCCCATGTGGGCTGGGTCTGTCTGTGTGCTCGGTCACAGCAGGGCCACCCTGCAGGGACTGTCCCTCGCCCAGAGGTGAGCGACTCTCCCAGTCTGCTGACGGGAAGCTTGCTGCGAAGTCCTGCCAGTTTGTGGCGCATGCTGGTGACCCTGATGACTGTGTATGTGCCACTAGCAAGTGTCCCTGCGGAGGGAATGATGTCCCCATTGCCATTGCTGGCCACCCTCGGGCTGGGTCCGGCTGAGCACACCACGGGGAGGATCAGGATGCTTGCAGCGTTGGTTGCTGTCCTAACCACGGCTTGTCGGGCTCCGTTTACTCAGTGAATGTTGCTGGGGAAGGTGATAACTCGGCTGAGCAGGGCAGGAGGGTTGGGGGCTGTCTGGGATGAGGTGGCTCTCTGGGGGCTGCTCCCCCAAATCCCGTCATCCCTGGTGTGCAGTGCAGATGGGGCTCAGCGCTTGTCCTGGTTGTTGCGGGTGTCCTTGCTCACGGACTGTACCTCCTTCTCTCCCGCCGGGAATGTGGCCGTCGCCGGCTCTTCCTGCCCACGAGAAGGCCAGGGCCAGTCTTCAGCTCCCTCCTTGTCCTGGGCCAGACCTGGGCAGCCGCGTCCCTCCTTCGACTCACGGTACCTTTTCTCTCTCCCCGTGTCCCCTGCTAACAGCTTACCCCGGACGCACCCTGGGCTCCTCGGCCACAGGTTGGTATCGCTGCCCGCTACCTGCATGCTGCCAGCACTGCCTGAGCTCTTTGCTGGCCTCCGGCTTTCCCCTTCACCCGCCCCGGCAGGGCCACGCTTCCCTGGCACTAAGCAGCCCCTGGTGACTGGTGTCCNCGCTGGCCTCCAGCTTTCCCCTTCACCCGCCCTGGCACTGAGCAGCCCCTGGTGACTGGTGTCCCATGGCCCCACTGAGCTGGTGTCCCCAGCCCTGTGGCACTCGGCACATGTGTGGCTGCATTCGCCTGACACTGCGTCCCCACCTCGCCCAGGCTTTGACACTTTCCCTCTTGGGTTAAGGCTCAAGAGGTTGCATATTCCTCCAGCTGGGGCTCAAAGGTGTTTCTGGGGGACCCGCAGGCACATCTCCCACCCACGGCTTGACCCAGCGGAGCCCAGGAGACAGCCCACCCTGCAGGGCAGCTCTTCCCACCCTTCACCCTCCTACGCACAGAAACTTTCCCGAACGTCCACCC
Source organism: Syrrhaptes paradoxus (assembly GCA_013400615.1). Classification (NCBI taxonomy): domain Eukaryota; kingdom Metazoa; phylum Chordata; class Aves; order Pterocliformes; family Pteroclidae; genus Syrrhaptes; species Syrrhaptes paradoxus. The sequence continues at coordinate 3,227 of VZTO01009864.1, forward strand.
TTGATCCCCCGTGGCTGCAGTTTAAGCCGCTGAGCCCGCAGCAGCTGTCCCAGTGACACAGGCTGGCCCCTGTGCGGCGGCTGCAGCCCCCCTGGGACCCAGAGCTGGCTCCTCTCCCTGCCCATCCCACTCGGGGTGTGCTGCCAATTCCCCCCCGAGGAGCGGGAGATGGGAGACGGGCCAAGACGCACCAGCAGACACCCAGCCCTTCCCCTGGGTCCGGTGCTGGGCCACGGGGACAATGTCCCCGCTGCGATATGAGGCAGGGAAATCCCATCTCTGACCCTCGGGTCCTACCCCATGGCCCCCGCTGCTGGATCCTGCCGAAATGGGCTCCTCCGCACCCTGGCCCCAGCCATGGCAGAGCCCGGCCAGCGCCCGGAGGGCCTCTGGCTCGCTGTCGTGCCAGCGTGCCGGCAGCGGGGAGGGTTGTGGATATATATAGCGGATTTTGATCGCTGTCTTATCTGCATCTCTAGCTGCAGGCGCACACACGTGGGTGCGCGTGCTGCTTGCATGGGTGGACGCGCTCGGGGAGCCCGGTGCGGAGGCAGGCGCGGGCGGTCTGCAGCCACGTGCGGCTTGTCCCTCCATCTGCAGGCACATGTGCCGTGAGGATGCTCGTGGCTTTTCACGAGCACGCTGGCTAGCCCTCCCAGGGCTGCTGGGCAGCGTAGGCAGAGGGACCCGCGGTGTTTGGGGTACGGGGGTGGGGTGGCAGCGTGGGCAAAGCTGGGAGGGTGTCCCCAGGTGGTTCAGCCTTCCTGGTGGTTTGAGGACAGAATAAGACCTTTGTGCCCCTGGCTTGGTCTGAACAAGGAGAGGAAGGAGGTTTTGCTCCGTTCTCTGCTTTGCCTTGTGTCCTCAGGACAGACTTGCGTAACGGGGGGGAGCCGGCACCAGGTACTCCTGCTGGGCTTGGGGACAAGGAGGGAGGAGACCTGGCACAGGGTTAACCCCAGGCCCAGGGTTAACCCCAGCCCCAGAGCCGCAGTGCTCCCACCCCAGGGCAGCCTGGCATTGCAAGCAGCATGGAAAAACCTCCCAGAAAGCCACTGCTCTGGGGAAAAAAAAACCTTTTGGGGCATCTGTGCTCCTGCCCCCAGAGCTGGACAGTCCGAGACTCTGCAGAGGGACACCCGACCTGCCTGGCCTGGTTTTCCTGGTGCTTTTCCGGACTACAGAGTGCTCTTTCCCTGCAAACCTGGCAGCTCAGAGCAGCCGTGCTTTAAGCTGCTGTGTTTTAAGCAGGACCACAGATGAAGGGGTGCAGGGTTTGAGGACCCCCCATCTCGCAGGCAGGGCCTCATCACGCACTGGGGTGTGACTGCTGCTGCCAACGCCCGCGGGACGTGCCTGCCTTGGGCTTGAGCCGGGGTGGGCTTGAGCTGGGAGCTGGGAGCTGGGAGCTGGGAGCTGGGAGCTGGGAGCTGGGCTGGAGCAAGCAGCCACAGGGTGGCTGGAGAGAGCCGCTGTGCTGGAGCTGCCGCCATCCTGCCTGCAGCCAGCCGCGACGGGCTCTTGTCCCCTGGCTGGGCCACCAAGGTGACCCAAATCGGTGCTCAACAGCCATAGCAGGGCAATGCAGCAGGGACAGATGCCAGGCCAGCACCCTCCTGGGTGGCAGATGCTCGATGGGTGGCAATGAGGGGGACACACGCATGGTGTCCCATCCTCAAAGCTGCTGTGCCACCCAGAGGGTCACCCAGGCGGTGCCAGCACCCCATTCCCCAAGTGAGGGGCAGAGGTGGGCTTGGCAAGCTGTTGGTGACCCACCTTGGCACAGCGGGGCACGGGGGGGACGCGACGCAGAGCCAGGGCGCGCGGGCTGCCTGCATTCACACAGCCACGCCTGGCCAGGAGCACGTTACGAAAGAGCACGCGGGGACCTGCCTCAAACCTCTGGCACAACATCACAGGGGATTATAATAATCATCATCATCGTCATCATCATCAGAAACCCAATTAAAGCCGGCAAGCAGTGATAGAGTGGCACAGAGGAATGATGAATAACAAAACTCTGAGGTTTCAACATCTGTTTTTGTCCCGTGTGAGAAGACAATGCCGCATCCCTGCGGCTCACAGGCGGGGAGCAGGCTGTGGGCAGGGCTGTCCCCCCGGTTTGGTTGTGGCTGCCCCGCTTTGGGGAGCAGGGTCGAGCTGCACAGATACAGCTGTGCCCCGTGCAGAGATGTCCCCAGCCCATTCCCTTCCCCAGCAGTGACATGGTGGCCCTGCGACGGGCAGATGCAGGCATGAGGAGGCTGGCACACTCTGCCCAACTCCTGCACCCACGGTCGGATGGGTTGGGTGTGAAGACACCATGCAGAGCCCTCCAGCACCCTCGGCAGCAGGAGCTCAGCACCATGTGGGCTTTGCCGCTCCCTCGCCTTGGAGATGGATCCCCGTCTTGCTTGCTCCTGCGTGGGCAGCAGCCACGGGGCAGCGGGGTCTTCAGCCACCGCAGGGAAAACAGCTCTGCCCTCAGAGGGGGGGGCGAAGGTGGGGTGTTGAGGGCAGTGCGGGTCCCCCAAGGGCATCTCCTTGCCCTGGGGCGCAGGGGAAGGCTCAGTGCTGGCTGTGGGACAGCAGCTCCCAGGTGCTCCAGTGGCATCCAGACCCTCCCCTGGCCAGAGTCCTGCAGTGGGACGGACCCTCTCCCACCCTGAGCCCAGGACAGGGATGGGGGGAAAGTGTGTGAGCCCCTGCTGCTGGGGATGGGGGAAGACAGCCCCTGCCACCGGGGATGTCCCCACCTGCAGCAGACGCCGCATGGGCTGTGCTGGGTTGACGCTGTGGCAGGGTGGCCGCAGCTGCTCTGCTCTCTGCCATCTGCCACCACGGCTCTCCCGGAGCTGTTTCCTGCCTGGGATCATCTGGCTGTGTCAGTGCTGGTACACAGACGGGATGGGGAGGCTTCCCGCAAGCGGGAACTCACTCATCCAGTTTTTACTTCAATTCCTGGCCTGACTTGGGCTCCAGCAGGCTCCTGGCTGTCCTGGGGGCTGGTCCGGGCCAGGGGCTCTTCTGGCTCCGCTGGCTGCCAGCCCAGTGTCCTGGGGGCTGGGAGGGCTGAGCAGGGTGGGCACAGGCTGATTGCGTGAGTCCTGCTCGAGCAGGGATTGCTCCTGGGGCAGTGGCTGCGTGTGTCCAGGAGCTCCGTGCTCCCAGACCGATCGCGTGGCACGGGGACAGGTCCTTCTGGGCCCAGCACCTCCTTGAGCCCCTTAGCAAAGTCTGTGACTTGATGAGCACTGGATGGGGACTGCAGTTCACTCTCCTCCTGCCTTTCCCCCGTTTGCCCAGTGTGCCCTCCCCATACCAGGCTGGAGCGTCCAGCTTCTGCTCAACCGGCGGGCTGGGAGCCATGGCCCTGCGAGGGTGCAGTGGAGATGGCAGGCAGCCGGCCCACGGCTCGCACCGCGCTTACCACGCACTGCGCCACAGCGTCGCTCCTCAAACCACGCCAGCTGCCTTTGCACGAGCCGTTCGCCTGGTTGCGGCATGGCCACCTCCTCGGCACGTCCCATGCTTTGCAGCGGCTGCCTTCCAGCAAAACTCGCCCTGCAGCCAGCCCCAGACTCACTCCAGTTAAACCAGAACTGAACCAAGACAAGATTTAAAAGACCTTTGAGTCCTCCTGTAGCCTAAGAAGGGCCAAACCTCAGAGAAGGTCGGACAAGTGAGGCGGGGGCTCCTGCAGAGCACGGTGATGTCCCGCTCCCGCAGACGCCGGGGCCAGTCGCTGGGCGCTGCCTTGGCTCGTGAATGGCTGCCGGCCCCAAAGGGCGGCTGTTTCCCCGGCAGCGCCGCCGCGCCGCTCAGATGGGATGCTCGTTACAGCCGGGAGTTAACCGCGGCGGCGGCGATGGCTATTGTTTCTTCACTTCCTCTTGTTATTTCCCCTCTCCGCAGATGGGGAGATCACTTCCAAGCCAATGGTGCTATTCCTGGGACCGTGGAGTGTCGGCAAATCCTCCATGATAAACTACCTCCTGGGGCTGGACGACACTCCCTACCAGCTCTACACAGGTACCGCGCTCACCGCTCGCTCCCTGCTCCGCTGGCACCCGCAGCTCTGCATCCGTGCGGGCAGCGGTCCTTGGCCATGTTTCTTTGATTCCCCGCTGTCAGGGCAGGGTGGTTGTGATCTGGTCTGTGCTGTGGTGCCATGGGGAGGGAGAGGGTCCCCACGATGGCCCAGGGCCTGTCCACCTCCCCCGGGGAGGAGGAGGGCATCTTGCCCTGCAGCATCCCTGTTCCCCTTGTCTTCTCCCCTCCTCTCCTCACACGGAGCCAGTTACTTTGCCCTCCCCAGGAGAAAAGAAGCCATTCCCCTGCCCTCCTCCCTGCTCCCACGGATGTCACCTCGCAGCGGAGGGCAGATGTCCGTGGGCTCCAGGGAGGTGGTTCTCCAGAGCACCTTGTGCAGTCAGGCCACTTCCAGAACAGCCAGTCCCTGAAGAAACCAGCCCTGCTGGGATCTTCTCCAGAAGTCTGGCAAGAATTTCATGACCCTGCTGCTTGCCTTCCCCCAGCATCTCTTGGCAAGCGAGTGATGCTCCCAAGCTCCCCAGCCAGCCCCAGCCCTGTCGTGTCCATCGCCCAGCCTGGATTTCACAGCTCTGCTGCTCCTCTGGTTGCTGTGCAGGGGCAGAGCCCACCACCTCCGAGTTCACTGTCATCATGCACGGCCCCAAGCTGAGGACCGTCGAGGGCATCGTGATGGCTGCTGACAGTGCCCGCTCCTTCTCGCCCCTGGAGAAGTTCGGGCAGAACTTCTTGGAGAAGCTGATAGGGATCGAAGTGCCCCACAAACTGCTGGAGCGAGTCACCTTCGTGGACACACCGGGCATCATTGAGAACCGCAAGCAGCAGGAACGAGGTAGGGGTTTGCTGGGTTTGTCTAAGGGACTCCAGAAAGATGCCGTAACAATGTGAGGTGCCAAAGGTGGCCGAAGCACAGTGGGGAACAGCCCTGGGCTACAAACAGGGTCTTGCACTGGAGAGGATGGCGACATTTGTCTGCCCATGGCCACGGCAGCAGCAGCTGGGGCCTGGGGAACGTACCCAACGGTCACCAGCTAGAGCAGCTGCTTCTGTTGCCTGGAGGTGTGACAGTCAGGTGTTTCGGCATCGCGTTTCCTGGGGACTCCTCGGGCTGTTGGTTTAATGCCCCGTTTGTCACCCTGGGAGCTTTGCCAGGGGCTGGTGCCACAGCAGGGCCCAGGGGAGCACCATGCCCACAGCACTGGGGATGCCAGGACGCCAGCAGAGCTTCTTGACCCGCTTGGTGCCCACTGAGGAAGGCGATGACATGGCCAACATCTGCTCACAGGAACAGCAGGAATCTGGCCAGCAGCAGGGAGAAAGAAGGTTTGGGGGTGAGGCTGAGCGAGACACGCAGCGGCAGGCCCAGACACACAGGGATGTGTTTTCATGCCAAGAAACTCTCGAGTGTTTTCAGCACATGAGAAACAGATTCTGGGTTGCATGGGGAGTCTGCTGTCTCACACCCCGTCCAACCCAGACAGGGTGTGAGACACGGCAGGCTCAAGGTTTATGTGTCCCTTGACCTGGAGGGACTCATCCTGCACTGGCCATTTCTGCTGGATTTCTCTCTTTCCTCTCCTCAAGGTTACCCGTTCAACGACGTATGCCAGTGGTTCATTGACAGAGCTGATCTCATCTTCGTCGTCTTTGACCCTACAAAGCTGGACGTGGGCTTGGAACTGGAGATGCTGTTCCGCCAGCTGAAGGGACGCGAGTCTCAGATCCGAATCATCTTGAACAAAGCCGACAGCCTGGCTACCCAGGAGCTCATGAGAGTCTATGGTGCCTTATTCTGGAGCCTGGCTCCACTCATCAACGTCACAGAGCCGCCCAGGGTGTATGTTAGCTCCTTCTGGCCCCAGGAGTACCACCCAGATACCCACAAAGACCTGTTCCTCAAAGAAGAGATCTCGCTCCTGGAAGATCTCAACCAGGTGATTGAGAACAGGATGGAAAATAAGATCGCCTTCATACGCCAGCACGCCATCCGGGTGCGCATCCACGCCCTTTTGGTCGATCGCTATCTGCAGACCTACAAGGACAAAATGACCTTCTTTAGCGATGGCGAACTGGTGTTCAGGGACATTGTGGAAGATCCTGACAAGTTCTTTATCTTTAAGTCCATTCTGGCAAAGACCAATGTCAGCAAATTTGACCTCCCCAACCGCGAGGCTTACAAGGACTTCTTTGGCATCAACCCCATCACCAGTTTTAAGCTGCTGTCTCAGCAGTGTTCCTACATGGGAGGGTGTTTCCTAGACAAGATCGAGAAGGCCATCACTCGCGAGCTTCCCGATCTCTTGGGAAGCATTGGCTTGGGGAAGAAGCCCAACGTTCTCTCCTGCGACATCACTGGCTGTGGCGAAACCCCAAAGAATCGCTACAGGAAACCCTAAGGTGTTCCATAATATAACCGTCCACGTGTTCCTACCAGTGAATGAGCTTATGTCTTATCTGTCCAAGAAGCCGTGGTTTGTTAACCCTTTGAGTGCCACACTGGCAAAGGCTACTGTACCATGAGGACTTTGAGTCATTGACATCGATGGCAGGGGAAGATGGGTGGGCATAAGAAAGAGAATAAAAACTGTGAATTCCTGACATTTTATCTTTGTTCTTTTGAGTAGAAGGCAATGTTTAAGCTGTAAGTATGAGCAATGCACGGTGAGCTGGAACTGTAGCTGCTTTTTCACTGGTGCCAAGAGTGTGTGAACAGGAATTTCAACCTCTGCATCCCCGAAGCCATCAGTGAGCAAGAACCAGTGCATGGCGTGAGAGCACGGGAGAGAGCAGTGACACACCAACCCAGGGCATCACCGGGAGCCCCGGGGGCAAAGCGCTGGGCAAGGAGAGAGAGGCCAGGTCCCACCTGTTTCTTTCAGGCACAGACATCTCACAAATCTCTGCAAATACTGACCTTGTTTTTCTTTCCAAGACTTCTAGGTCACCCGGTGAGTTCTCCTTTCGCATATCAGCCGAGTTGAACTTCTGCAACCTCCGCCTGGGTGGTTGCCCTAAGAAGGGGCTTTTGTGGGGGCATTTGTAGCTCCAGCCAGGAAGCCGTGATGGGATTCGCAAGTCCACATCAGAGGAAGAAGTGGGTTGGAAAGGAGCTGAGCTGTGCTGGAGGAGGAGGGCCAGCAGCCCAAACCACACGGTCCCACAAGGAGCCGGGAGCAGGTTTTCCTCTGTCTGGGCCAGCACAGGAACAGGGCACCTTGTGCCTGCGTGTGCCATCAGCCTCAAAAACCCGTGCTGGCAGGTCAGGCCTGAGGATCAGCAGGGCTCCGAGGGGCAGGGGTCTGGCAGTTTCACCTCGCTCAAGCCCGTGCTGCTGTTTTCTCGGCCAGACCCCCATGGTTTTGCCCTCTGTGGAGGGAGGCAGGAGCGGGAGGTCACTAGCCGCATCCTTTGTCCCATCTGCTGGTCTGTTCTCCCTGGGACAATCCAGGGCAGGTTTCTGTGGCTTGTTCCCCAAACTTCCCCCATTTTTGCCATGATTTTGTTGGCTTATTGCTGCTCACCAGTGCTTGGCCCTGGGAGGAGAAGGAGTAGTGCTTCGGAAGCACCCCAGCAGGGTGAGGTTCCCTGTTGCCAGCCAACGCTGAAACCCAGCGGTGACAGCCGGGGAATGAGGGGTGGCCTTGTCACTTGGTCCTTGCCGCTGGGCTGCAGCACGGCTGGCTGCTGAGCCTAGCACAAACCGACCGAGAGGTGTATGTTGCCCTGGATGGAGAACAGTGGCTTTGAGCCCACCAGTGACCTGCTGAACGTCCTCTCTCCTTCCTCCTGCCAAACAACCACATCCAACCCTGCTCTCCAGGGAACCTCTGGAGCAGAGGGACTTACCCTCAACAGGAATGAGAAGACATGGAGGTGCTGGGTGAGGCAAGAAAAAGGCAAAAGGAATGAAAGAGGGAAGGAGAAGGCTCTGTTGGGATGGGAAGGGCGTGAAGGGCAGTGCCCCTTGTCTCCATGTGCCCAACGGTACACGGGCTTAGGCAGAAGTTCCATGGGAGCTCCACGTCCCAGGCTCTGAGGCCAGGTGCTGCGAAGAAGAGTCCACATGAGTTTGGGGGCATGTCGCTCCTGGGAATTCCCATGCCCCTTGCCTCTGCTTCGCGGTAGGACTCTACCTTTGAACTAACGAAGATGAGATCCAAATCTATGTCCAAGCATGGGAAGGGGCACAGCTTGTGCAGAGGGATTTTGCTGGCAGCGCAGAGGGGACCAGAGGTATGAGCGAAGGCAAGCAGAGTGTCAGGGGCAGAAGCAGCCAGAACAGCCTGGAGAGCAGCAATGTGCTCGTGAGCCAGCGCCGTGAGGTCTCAAACCTGCCCCGAGCTGCAGCCTCCCCCCGCTGCTGTGCCTTCTTCCTCCTCGTGCACGATCCCGTGTCTCATCGGTGCGTCTCTCTGCCTCACCCACTCCTCCTCGCCTCTCACTCTCCTCCGCCAGGCTCATCCGCACAGTTTTCTTAAGAGCTAATGGAATAGAAACACAACAGAAATGGGATAATATTGTCACTGTTCCTGCTGTCACACTGCGTGTCACTGTCACAGCAAGCAAAAGCCATCAGACGTTTCCATCTGCAAGCACTGCATCGTGACATCCCTTTCCTTGCTGCCGTGTCCCCCCAAAGCCTGTGGGCTCTGGGGTACCCAGGGAAAGGCCCCCCCATCCCAGGAAGGAGCTCTCAATCTCCCTTATGGCCTTCAGCCCGCAGGCACCATGGCTCCGCTCTCAGGCTGCTCCCACCATTCTCCCCATCCCTTCCCAGTTTCCCTTTTCTTTTCCTTTATTCTCAGCACCCATCGCCTCCTCTCCTCCCTTTCTCTTCCCTGCAGCCCCCACACGCCCTGTGCAAAGCCCTGCTGCTGTGTCCAGGATGGGGCTCCCCTATGACGGCCAAAACCGTGTTTTCCCCCCGATATCATACCTTAGGGTTCTCTTTCCAAAGCGATGGCAGCAGTGGTCCGGAGCTGGGGCTGTTTTTTGCTCCCCGTGATGCACGCTGACTCGGGTCTGTGCCGGTTCGGGGCGATGCTGACACCGAGATGTGTTCTCCCCCATGGATCCACGTGGCTGCCGGTGCCACGAGGACTGTGGTCCCCAGCTCAGATCTCTCCCAGCTCAGGAGAGCTCTGGGAATCTGGGGGTGGAAGTGGGGAGCAGGGAAACCTTCTCTGTGTGTCCGCGGTGCTGGAGGGGTGAGCATCGATCACGAGAGCCTTGCAGGAGGGGGGGAGCTGGGGCACAGACCCACACAAATGCCCGTGATCGTGTGCATTGGGATAAAACTGTCAGCTTGAACATCAGCCTGTCTAATAAAACCTGGTATTTTCCAAACAGACTCCCTGGAGATGCTTGTTCTGTTTCTCCTGCCAGAGCCGGGGTGGCTGGGGGGGTGCAGCTGTGGGGGGCGAGCCAGCAGCTCCCATCTCCTCCCCTGTGTACCGGCCCCTCGCGTGGGACCTGCCGGCCACGCCTGAGCCATTTGGTTGCTTTTTCCAACCTGCCTTCCCGTGCCATCGGCACAAACGGGCAAAGCAAACCCCAGCTCCGTCACTTTGCACTTCACGGCAGCGCGATGCTCCCTGGTGGGGAGCATCCCTCCTTGGCCCCACTCACACCAGGAGATGCCTTTTCCACCCCCTTTGTGTGCACACCCTCCTCCTCCCCTCACAGACCCCCACCATGCTGAGCACTCGGAGAGAAAACCCAACCCTCCCTCTGCCCGTGACAACGGTCCCCTGGGGCTGACACACCCGTGGGAGCTCCGGCACAAAGCCCCGGGAGCGGCGGGAGCCGCAGGGCTGGCGGCAAGCACTGGCAGCCGCGGGAGTGAGTCACGGCCGTGGGCCCACGTGCGCTGCGGCGGCACACTGCCCGGGACCCAGCCCCGCCGGCAGCACCCGCCTTGGCGGCAGGGTGGGCTGGCAGCCCATGGGGACGCTTCTCCCCGCTCCAGCACCATGTTCGCATCCTGGAGAGAGTCTCGGGGAGAGCCCCGCGGGGCTGCCATCGCTGAGCCCTGCAGATGTCGGATGTGGCCTCTGTCCTGCCGTGGGGGACCGTGGAGGAGGGAAAGGAGTTGGGGGCCACGACACAGGGCGGGGGGTCAGGGACCACAGAGGAGGGTCCAGGACTATGGAGGAGGGCAGGGGGTCGGGGACCATGGAGGAGGGCAGGGAACTGGGGACCGTAACAGAGGGCAGGGGGTCAGGGACAACGGAGGATGGCAGGGGGCTGGGACTATGGCAAACACCAGGGGCTTTCTCCAGCCCCCCAGAGAGAGGCAGATGGAGGTCTTGTCCCACCGGAGGCTGGGGCTCACGCAAACTGCTGATTATAACCCTGCAGCCTGGCCCGTCCGTCTGTCTTCCCCACTATCTGCCTTGCCTGCTAATCAAAAGAGATTGTTCCAAGAAAGCTGAAGAGGAGGAGGAATGTCTCACTTGGCCTTGGTTTCCTCTGGAAAGTCTGGAAAAACTGTGGCATCTGAACACGCACGAAGCTCTGCCTAGCGAGAAGCGTATTTTCCTTCCACAGCTGCCTCAGAGATGTGAATCATGAGCTGTCCGTGCTCCTGGCAGAACGAAAACTGATTCCTCTGAGACATGGTGCTGGCAGCGGCTCTGCCGTATCTCTTGGATGGAAACGACGAACATTTATCTCAGAGACGTGGCGGGGGAAGAGGTGCCGGTGCTGCCGAGAGCCCTGCGATGGCCGGATCCTGCCAGCGCCCGGGGTGCTGCCGCCCAGGGGAGCCTCCAGGAGGTTTCCCAAAGGTCTCCCCAAGCCCAGCCCTGGCTTTGTCCTCATTCCAACGCAAGCCAAGGGGTTTACGGTCCCTGCTGCTTTTGTTGCTCTCCACAGCCTCAACCCCTCGGCGGCATTTCAGGGATGAAAACCTCTCATATCCCAGCAGCTCATTTGCAACGATGTCGGTTCGATTTCTGGGTTCTTACAGGCATCACATCAGACATCACAGGGAGGGACAAGGAGAGAACGCCCGAGCAGGCTGGTTTCTCTTGCCGTGAGCTGAAGGCTCAACCTTCTTGTGGCAATGAGCCAACCTCTGCACCAGTCCATCCATAACCTCCACACCAGTCCATCCATAACCTCCACACCAGTCCATCCATAACTTCCACACCAGTCCATCCATAACCTCCACACCAGTCCATCCATAACCTCCACACCAGTCCATCCATAACCTCCACACCAGTCCATCCATAACCTCCGCACCAGTCCATCCATAACCTCCGCACCAACCCATCCATAACCTCTGCACCAACCCATCCATAACCTCCGCACCCTTTCCATGCAAATCCCCCCTTTTGGGGACCTTTGGGCCCTCTGCAGCCCAGAGGGGAGGCTGGCTGGCACCACCCCACGCCCTCAGGGTGTCCCCTCTCCAGGGTGCCAAGGCCGGGTTCAGATTTTCTCATGGCTTCGCTGCTCGGAGTCAGAAGAGTTTCAACATTAAAGCCACGTGATGGGGCTTCAGGTGACATCAGCTGAACACCCCCCATCTCACACCAGAGCACTACATTTGCGGGGAGACCCCAAATCAATACATTTTGCCCAAGACACGTACGTGCAGGACACTGAATCACGATGAAGAGCGTGCAGGAGCTTTGGGGACACTTCCCTCCATCACACCCATGGGAGGAGGGTTGGCCATTTGCAGGCTCCAGAGGGGTTTGGACCCAGAACTGGGGTTTGCAGGTGACATTGGCCCTTCCCGGGGAAGACAGGGCAAAGGATGGGGAGCGAGCCCGCCCTCGGGATGCCTGCCTTGGGAAGAGCCTGGGGCTGGGGGACCAGTGATGCCCCAAAGGACCAACAGCTCCAGAGAGATGGGAAATCCTGGATGTTGGCCCCAATGGGTCACTGTTTGCTCTAGGGAGCCTGGGGGATGCTCAGAGCAAGAGGCAGAGGAGCCATTTCCCACCCAGGGGTGCCCGAAACCCAGAATGGTTTGGGTTGGAAGGGACCTTAAAGCCCACCCAGTGACACCCCCTGCCATGGGCAGGGACACCTCCCACCAGCCCAGGTTGCCCAAAGCCTCACCCAGCCTGGCCTTGAACCCCTCCAGGGATGGGGCATCCACANCGATATATTTTGCCCAAGACACGTACGTGCAGGACACGGAATCATGATGAAGAGCGTGCAGGAGCTTTGGGGACACTTCCCTCCATCAACACCCATGGGAGGAGGGTTGCCCATTTGCAGGCTCCAGAGGGGTTCGGACCCAGAACTGGGGTTTGCAGGTGACATTGGCCCTTCCTGGGGGAGACAGGGCAAAGGATGGGGAGCGAGCCTATCCTCGGGATGCCTGCCTTGGGAAGAGCCTGGGGCTGGGGGACCAGTGATGCCCCAAAGGACCAACAGCTCCAGAGAGATGGGAAATCCTGGATGTTGGCCCCAATGGGTCACCGTTTGCTCTAGGGAGCCTAGGGGATGCTCAGAGCAAGAGCCAGAGGAGCCATTTCCCACCCAGGGGTGTCCGAAACCCAGAATGGTTTGGGTTGGAAGGGACCTTAAAGCCCACCCAGTGCCCCCCCCTGCCACGGGCAGGGACACCTCCCACCAGCCCAGGTTGCCCAAAGCCTCATCCAGCCTGGCCTTGAACCCCTCCAGGGATGGGGCCTCCTCTACCCACAGCAAAAGGTGTCAGAGGGGACGGAAAGGGGGTGCTGGTGCCACACACCTTAACCCTGGGTGTAAATTCAGCAGGACGGGGAAGTCTCTTTGCTTCCCAGCGACTCTCTGGTGCCCTTTGCCTGGAGATGGGAATTAACGGGGCTGAGCACGTGAACCGAGCGCTCCCAGGGACGGAGAACGCTGCCGAGTGCTTCCCGGTAGCTGTGATTAATTGCTGTTAATATTAAATTCAGTGCCTTTATGCAGGACAGAGCAGTGTTTAGGCAGAAGCCCAGCTCCTCTCCTACCTGTCATTAAAGCACATCGCAATTAAGCCATAGTGGAAGGAAGTAAGAGTAAGTGCATCCTCTGTAAGTGGCTTCAGCTTTCCACCAACATCTGTGTCCCGCCGTTTCCTCTTCACTGGCCGACCTTCCCTCTTCCCATGACCCGTCCGTTGCTTTTTCTCCTTAACCCTGCCCCAGCTCCTGACGGAGGAAAGGACCCCCAGCTGCCTCTGACCCATCTCAACCCAGGGAAATTTCATGTCAGCTGCAGCTGATCATGTTGAAAGTGTCCTGAAAGCCAAAGCTGGCTTTTCTGAGCCACAAAGGATGCTGGCAGAATTGCACGGCATCAGCCAGAGGGATGGGGAAGGGTGGGAGGCACCAGGCACCCCTAAATTCAGGCGGATCTGGGACTCTGGCAGCCCCAGAGCCTGGCCAGCTGGGCACATGGCAGGTGCTGACGGCTGAGGATGGGACTGGGATGAAACGTGGGTGATTGTGGGAATGTCCCGGGTTCACTCAGCACCAGATGGTGAAAAGCAACGGCAACGGTCCCTGGGCCAGACCGGGGCTCTGGACACGTCCCCAGGCTCTGCCACCACAGCAGGGGGGATGCTGGAAGGCTCAGCAGAGAGGTTTTGCTGGGACCGCAGTGCCGATGAACGACTTCCTTTTTTTCCCATCGCTTGCAAACATCGTCATCTTGTATACAAACAGTAAATGCCAAAATGTGAGTCAGCTTCACGGCAGTTCGGCTCCTGCACAGCACCAAGCCGATAAACGGCAGAGCTGCAGTTTGCAGAAGTGAGTTCTTTCAGTGGTGGAGTCTCCTTCTCTGGAGACATTCAATGCCCGCCTGGATGCGTTCCTGTGGGATCTGATCTGGGTGTTCCTGCTCCGGCAGGGGGATTGGACTGGATGATCTTTCGAGGTCCCTTCCAATCCCTAACATTCTGTGATTCTGTGATTCCCAATTCAGGGGTTTTACCATGGCAGGTAGAATACACTCCCATGGCTAAATACTTTTTTTTTTTAATCATTATTAGTTGGTTCCCATTCATGAGGAGAAACCTTTTGGTCTCAGCTAGCAGCCAAACACACTTTTTAAAGCTTTGATATACAGCAGAAAGCAGAAGGAAACGCAGACGATATCCTCCTGCAAGCAGTAGGTCCAAACTATACAAAACGGTGTCGGATTTTTTTAATAGCTGCTAAATAAGTTTTGTGGCCCAATGATCCGGCACAACAAAAGATCCTATTCACAT
>VZTO01009865.1:0-45753 GCA_013400615.1 Syrrhaptes paradoxus
GGGCTGACGGCGCTGTTGTCCCCGCAGACGAGGAAGCCGCTGGTGGAGAAGAAGCGCCGGGCGCGGATCAACGAGAGCCTGCAGGAGCTGCGGCTGCTACTGGCCGACAGCGAGGTAAGGCGGCGGGGCGGGGGCGATGCGGGCGGCGGGGCCCGGGCCCGTGCTGACGGCCGCGGCGGCCCGGGTCAGTTTCAGGCGAAGCTGGAGAACGCGGAGGTGCTGGAGCTGACGGTGCGGCGGGTGCAGGCCGTGCTGGAGCGGCGCTCGCTGGGTGAGTGGCGGCGGGGCGGCGGCGGGGCCCGGCGGCGGGGCGGCCCGCGCTCACCCGCTCCCTCTCTGTCTCCCGCGGCGCAGAGGGCGGGCGGCTGCAGCGAGAGGCCAGCGAGCGGTTCGCCGCCGGGTACATCCAGTGCATGCACGAGGTGCACACCTTCGTCTGCAGCTGCCCCGGCATCGACGCCACCACGGCGGCCGAGCTGCTCAACCACCTGCTGGAGTCCATGCCCCTCAACCAGGCCGCCTTCCCGGACTTGCTCGCGGACGTTTTGGCGGATCCCGCTCTGGGGCCTTGGCCCGGCAGCGAGGCGCTGGTCCCGGCGGCCGAGGAGGCCCTAGGCCGGGCTGGCCCAGCACCCTCCCCCTGCCTCAGCGAAGAGACCTGCTCCGACTCGGACGAGGTGGAGGCCGAGCCGGGCCAGACCTCTGCCGACAGACTGGCCGCGCCCCAGACGCACAGCCTGCCCTCGCCCAGCTTACCCAAATCCATGTGGAGACCCTGGTAACGCAGGAGCGCGCCGGAGCCAACGCAGACCGACCTAGTGGGGTGCGCAGCGGGCCCCCGCCGCCCTCCGAGCAGCACAGGGATGGCCAGCGTGCGTGGGGCTGGCATCACTGCCTTGCAGGACTGCATCCATGGCACTCCTACCTGTCGTGCCCTGACAGGCTAATAGCTAAACGTGTTAACATTTCATCTGTGTGTGTGTGTGCGTGTGTGTGGCAGTTTGTAACTCTAGGGGTGGTTTTTATGAGAGGTTGGGGAGGGGATGGTGGGAGGAGGGAGTTGGCTTCTAGTAGCAAAGCTCTTTGGTGGATCCACAGCTGTTATTTTATTACCCTGTCTCTTTCTCTTGGCCCTTATAAGTGGCCCAAATATCACAACCTTTTTCTCTTAAGAAAAAGCCCTTGTGCATTTTAAATCATGACAGTTAACTCCATGAGAAGCTCAGATAAGTCTGCATGCAGAGTTTTAAGTGTTTTTGTGATAGCCAAGATCCCTGAAAGGGGTTGGTGTGGTTAGCATCTACGCAGTAGCAGTCTAGACTCTCGCCTTCAGTGAAGGAAGGGAAAACTAAAACCCTGTTGGAATTAGACAAACATTTAAAAGATACTGGTGGCAGGGTGCCTTTTAGAAATGAGTGTCTTTATGCACATTTTGCTTTTAGCACATTTGAGTTTGTGACTTTATGTATATTAGGGTGTCAAATGTTTTATTTTAATCTTTAATAAAAAAATACTGAATTCACAACTGATCACATGTATTGTGGAGTGTGATGCACTTCTAACCAGTTTAAAAATTAAAAATACAGTTCCCTATCATTAACTATTAACAAAAGTATGTACATTGCAAACAATGCTGTAATTAAGCACTTAATTCTTGTACTCAGCATTGTTAGCTCAAGTAGTGGAATTCAAATGTTTCTTTTGTTTAATACTAGAAGCCACTTAAGTTATTGCAGTGAGCAAGGTCATACTGGTGGAGGGTTGATCCTGGGCCACAGCTGTCTGGGCTAGTTTATCTGGCTGCCAGTCTCAAACCTACTCTACTTGCTCTCCCATCTGATGGTGTTGCTCACACATTTACAGTCCTAACTTCAGAAGTGCTAGGCAAATCCTGTCCTGGGGCGTGACTTCACAGGGGGTTTGGGATTTTTGTTTGTTGTTTGGAATGTTGTGGTTTTTTGGGGGTTTTTTTCCTCTTGAATGCAAAGTTTAATAGAGTGTGCAATGGATCTGGAAAGTATTTAAAATTTTGAAAAAATGTTTCTAGGGAGCTGGCGGGGGGACCCTTGCCATTCTTCTACAGGTAGTTTGACACCGCCCCTCTTCCTACTTTCGGGAGATGCCAGGCTATTTATGCTATGATAATACCTTTCAGAGATCTGTCATTGTGAAGAGAAAACCAAAAAGGATTGTAAAGTTGCTTAATACATGGAAGTTCCCAGACACAGAACAAGCAAGAAAGGAAGCAACCTAACTGCCAAGAGACTAGACATGTAACTTTTTTTTTGTTAACAACCCTATGGAATAATAAAAATGGAAACAGATATGGGTAAGACCTCTCCTTTGTAGTTTTCTTAAAGTTACCTGAGGTGTGTGTTCTTAGTCAAAGATGGCCATTAGATTTGTTTTGTTCTTTTCATCCTCTTTTGTGCTGAATTCCCTTTCAACTGGGGGCAGAAGGGCAAAAAACAGCTCAGCAGAGGGAGGTGAGAGTTTCTGTAGTGACCTTTCTGCTTTAGGGAGGGAGGTTAACATTTTGAAGTGTAAATGAAGGAGGGGCCTGGGACACTTGCACTGAAAGTAACACCCTACACACAGGATGACCTCTTGGACTGAGTGTCCACTTCTGCTTCATTAGCCCAGCTAACAGTACCTCACAGCAGTTCACACGTTACACATTGCAGGATCTTACCATCTAAGACAGAGCCCCTTGCTGTTAACATCCAGAAAACATCCCTTGTAAGGTGCTCCCCGGAGGGCGGTAAAGCCCCACCCTGTTTCCTTAACACACCAGCAGCAGCCCCAGCCCAGCCTGTGGCTCACAACAGCATGCACGCACAGCAGCATGGGGCTGCAGACACTTGCCTGAGCTGGCCGTCTCTGGGTGGGACATCCTGGGCTGGTGCAGCTGCTGACCCCTCTGCTGCTGCGGGAACACCTGAGGCAGCTCAGCTCAGCTTCACTTCCATGAGATGAAAGAGCCCAGGGTTAAGGCTCTTCTGTAACGCTCCTGTGAAAGCAAGCGCAACTCCTGACACTTCAGTGACAGAAACACAGCCAAGAGTCAACATAAAAGTGGCAGCTTTGGTTCAGCACTGGATTGGGGGGGGAAGTAGCAGCAGAGTCGTGTCTGTTAAGCAGCACTGCAGATGTGCTGGTGAACTTTTCCTGTTTTGGCCCTGCAGAATCGGAGCTGAAGCCTTACCCGTTTACCTGCTCCTTTTCCTGTTGCTGTGTATTCTGTTGCAAGCACTGTTGCACTTCCCACACTTGCAGTAACCCTCAGGCCGCTGTGCCCACACAGCTCCTGCACATCTGCCACAACAGCTGGAGATCCTGGCACATCCCATCCCTGCTGCTGTGGAAGGAAACAGGCCAAGGGACTGCAAGCTTGCTGGCCACAGCCAGCTACTCTCCCAAACCTGGGATGGTTAGGAAGAGCCACAGCAGAGGGATAACTGGCCTTTCCCCCCTGCACTTCTGTACTGCATTAGCTGACAGGAAAAAGCCAGGTCAAAGCAGTACTGTTAGGAGTTTTCTAAAAAGTGTCAAAAGCACTTTAGAAATGTGTTAGCAATAAGGCTTTTTTTTAAATCCACAAATTAGGTTCACAGAAAGTTTACATCCTCTGATTAGGTGTTGCTGGATTTCTCCATTTGCATTTCTGTACCTTACTGCAAAGGTGTCAAATCTGACACTTCCCTGACAAGGGCAGGAAGAGGTGAGCATTTCAGGGGTGGGATTGGGGAAGGGGCAGTGGGGAGGGGGGGGGGAAGAAAAGTTTCCAACAGCTCTGATGAAAAACCAGTGAAGCCTTTTTAAGTCCTCCTTTATAGAAACTGCCTTTATGCTTTTCCATTCCAAAGTAATACAAACAGACTATCTGATCTGACAGCACACCGCCTTGTAAAAGGAGACGGGAGCAGCACGCTAACAGGAGGACTCTCGTTTTGATATGCCATTGGAGAATAATAGAAAGAAGGGCTCATTTTCCCTTTTCTGTGCATGTCACTCACTCACACCTGTTGCAGGGGAAAACTGCTTCTTGTTAGACCAGGTCAGCTGTGAGGACTTACAGTTCAAACCTTCTCCTAACCTCCTGGCAACATGCACCAGGTCTTTTGTCAGAGCCTGCTGGCCAGGATGCAAGACTGAGCCTTCAGATCAATACAATGAATACAACTGGGCCAAACCCACAGCTTGGGCTGTGCTCACTTGGACCACAGAAACACACAGGCCAGTACAGATGGGACCCGGGAAGAGAATCTCATCTTGCTCCGTAGATGGGCACAACAGTTTGAACAAGGTCATGCAGGAAGCACATGGAAAACTCAAGCATCAAAACAATCCACCAGTCCAGCTGCCTTAACCAGAAGCCTATCCTTCCTCTGCTTCGTAAGACATATTTTCATTTTCTTGCATGAGATCCCTGGTTCCAAGGTGCATTTATACTCTTACAGAAATTTCCTGAGTCCATATTTATCTAAACAGATAGTGTCACTAAATTGCACACTTTAAGCCTCTCAGGCTTCTGCATGAGTTGTGCTAAAGGACAAGAAAAGGGGAAAAAATAGCCTCTCTCCTTCCACGGTATTTTTATCTCCCTATACAACATTAGCATTTCATTACTGTTTTCAGCAAGTGTGATTCATTGCACTGCATTTTAAGAAGGTAAAAAAAAAATAAAAATCAAAGCTGGTGCAGAAAACATTAAAACATTAAAACACACCTTACCGAAAGATACTTCAACCTTAATTTAGTTAAACAAGATGATGATTGAGGGTGATTCGATTAGTTATACCGCATATGTTATATTATACATGTTATATTGCTCACTTACCAGCTGAGGAAGTCATGGGTTCAAAAGGTCTTTTAATCCAATAAAGTAGAGTCTTAAATGTCAAGAGCTAGACAGTGGGTCCAAGCTGTTTGAAATGAGAAGGAAAAAAGATTGAAATTAGACGCTGGGAGAAGCCGTGAATTTCCATTCTCTTAATGTCATCAGGTCAAGCAAGACAGAGTATTCTTCCAGAAGCAAATACAAGTTGCTTTGGTTACAAACAAAAGCCTCACATAAAGCAAATATATTACCTGATCCCTTCTGGCTTTAGATTTGTTAACTGAAAAATTAGATTAATTTGTGGTCTTTCAGTTTTCACATTGATCTCAGGCTAAAATACAGGTTGAAAGCCTGGTGAGTAGCTTTTCTTTGCACCTGGGAAAGCGCAGACCAAGGGCACTTTCAAACATACGTTTGCAGATAGCTTCAGGAACTGCCCAGGTTCAGCCTCCCTCAGAACTCTGCAAAGATCCTGGACCATTTAAGTACAAAGTAAAGAAGCCAAATTTAAAATCACCACCAAAGAGTCACAATTTAAAAGTATCCTTAAAATAATGTGCCCATTGAGGGGAAAGGGAAGTTACTGGGCATCACACAGAACCTGTATCCATCAGCCACGTGTTTCAGAATGGGTTTCACCTTCTAGTGGTCCCCTGCGGAAGCCTCGCTGTGTTTTGGGGTTTGGACCATTCCTGACTGAGAGGCACACTAGCAAAACTTTAGCACATCTTTCTCCCTAAACTGTGTTCACCAGAACCAACCTGTGCTAAGTAAAGTCACTATAAAATCCCTTCTACTGCAGCCATGCAATTGGTGTCCCACAGATTTGGGGGGAGGAGGAACAGAAGAGACATCAACTCCATTATGAGCCCCATCAAACTTTTTCACCAACTCAGGTTGTTTGCATCACCCATATGCCTCACCAAGGCCTGAATCACACAGGTTTCTAGCACAGCTTCTTACCAAAATCTGGGATTCCGGAGCAAATCTGTCCTGAGTAGCTGCTATTCTCACAGCAGCTGCAAGCCCCCCACTCATTAACCCCTCCACTGAACCCGCAGTGTCTTAACAAGATAACCCAAGTTTCCAGAGAAGTCCATGACAACAACCTACAGGGAAGCTCCTGGGATCTCTGGGATGCCTGTACAGAGCATGTCCACTAGCTCCTGGAAAGCTTTATATGAAGTGACACAATTTGTAAAGCTCCTGAACATGTTTGTCTCAAAAAGAGGGTAACAAAACGCAAAGGGCACAATTACTCCCAAATCATACCTTACGTGCCCTGTTCACATGCACAGAGGCAGCTGCCCAGAGCAGCACTGTCCTGCACACACAGGGACAAGCGAGCCAACCAACAGGTCTACACAGCCGCTTCTCTGCTGCGGGGTGTTCTCAGCAGCACTCAGCTGCTCAACGGTGACCACGCTGTGTCACCGAGCTCAGCCAGGCAGGGTGACTCAGGAACAGCGGGACAGGCTGCACTTTCAACGGCTGCAGGAAGCAGGAAAAATGATTCACATCCTTTCAGCCAACGCTGAGCCAGAGTGTTGCTCCAAGGCTCCAAAACTCCACTGATAAGAGAGTCTGCAAAATGCAATGCAAAACCTCAAAATCCTGATGCTCTGTGCTTAACTTAAGAGTCTGTTCCCACCCCCTTTACCTCCCAGAAACGTTACTCCTATTCATGAAATTATAATCTACTCCCTGAACACCTTTAGAAAAAAAACAAAAAAAACACAAATGCCAAAACCACCAACCAGATTCTCACTTCTCAGCTTTTTACTAGAAGGTTTGCTGGCTGCATGTCCAGGGAGTACACAGTAATATCTATCCCACTTGCTTTAATGCCTTGGGATTTATTTATTATTTTAAGTTTAAACGATGCAACAAAGATATTCTTACACTGATGTGCCAGTTGTTCTAATGACAACCAATAACATTTTGCTCTTGTATAGTTCTAGCAAGGCATCACAAAGAAGGGAGAAGTATTAACTCAGGTTTTTTTGAGGGGGGAAGAGGAGGTAAAAGAATTTAACAACAACTTGCCTGTGTCTTTTGTGGGTTTATATGGTTACACATCAATTTACAGCTGTTATAATCAATAATTTTATAGCACAAATACAAGGGGAGAAATGCTGTGACAGAGCTGATGAAAAAGCTTTTTTTTGCCAGAGGAAAAAGGGGACTAAAGTGAAGAACTCTCATTTAGACTGAGAATGAATCTATAAGGCCTGAGCATTTCCTCACCTCTCAAAACATCACATCTTCCCTGAAATCAAGCCTTTTTGCTACCAGTCGTAAGAATGACTGCTGTTGAATGTAGCCAATATTTTCTTGTGCTTTAATTTGTATTATACATTAAATTTAGTAAGTACACTCAAAGCAAGCAAAGGCTTCTCCACTTCTTAGGACGAAGCCTGCTGCCAGACGCTCCTCCCTCTATTCTTTATTCATGTGGTTTGGATTTAACTCCAGAATTATATTAATGAAGAATTGGTCACACATCTCTCAAGGCAGGGTTTTTATTGCTGGTCAATTCAGCTGGAAAAAAAAAAACTTCATAAAATGTATGTTCTGAGGTCTCCTGTGACTAAAATATTTTGAGACTTGGGTATTGTGTGACACCCTCTGATTTTGCATAAACAGCAAGTGTTGATGCATCTAGGGTGAATGACAGATGCATATGCTCTATCTGCTCGCTTTACTTGGTCACCCAAACAGGTTTTGTAAGTCCCATCCAACCCTGAACACTTAAGAGACAAGTTCTCATCACCCAGCCTGGCAATGAGCACTCTGACTCAGCCACACACATGCATGTAAAATTAATACATGTAAAGGACAGAGGCCAGATGGGAAATGGAATATGCAAACAAACATAATCAGTGTCATGTAAAATAGGTAGATCAGGAAAGAAAAAAGTTACATGCATGCAAGCATTGTTTGGTTTGGTTGTGGTTTTTTTGGGTTTTTTTCTTCCCCTTTTGCTCCCAAATAGCATGCTTCCAAGAAGACTACCTGCCTGCTTTGGGAAAATGGATCCCTGCACTGCTGGCAACACCAAGGGAATTCTCAAGTATTACCTCCCTCCTTGAATACATTAGATGCCATGCCAAGTACCTTTAAATCTCATATACACAAACAGGTGGACTCTTGAGTCTGGCAGTCCTTCTGTTAGCTGGTTTTACCATACATCATATATAGACAGTTGTTATGTAGTTATTCAACACATTGAATCACCTGTAACAAACAGGTCCTTGCCACAGGAAAACAGCAATGGTTGGCCAAGCAAGAAGTAAAGGATTTAGCTGTGGATCCCAGTTTGTTTCACCACTTCCAGGAAAACCCATCAGTTTGTGGGGAGGTCTCCAGCTAAGTGTGTTGCCTTCACCTTTCCTTCACTTCTTGTTAATGAGAAACCATAACAAAACTGTTACAATACATTCCTCCTAGAAATATAGCAGGATCCTACAATGTAATGGGGAGGATTCAGCTCTCTGGCCCAAATCAGAAGATTTTGACATCTGGTCCCTTCCATTACTGAAGTGTATCAGCTTTCAACCTCACTCCCTCTCCTGTTAGAATCTCACTAATGGCCAGAGAAATCAGGACTGCTCAAAAATAACAGAGAAGCCTACCTGGTAACACTGGTTTGTTTTCCATAGTGCTTGTAACCATGGCATCTGAGCAGCGAGGAGAAAAAAAAAAAAAAAAAAATAATAAAAAAATAAAAAAAAAAAAAAAAAAAAAAAAAAAAAAAAAAAAAAAAAAAAAAAAAAAAAAGCACCTTCAAAAGTGGAAAGGCTTCCACTTCCCCTGTCCTTCCCCTGAAACAAAAGAGTATAATTTTTTATGTGTTTTGTACTTACTGGGTTTGTTTTTAGAGAACATTTAATATTAAGAAACTGTTTAGACAGTTATTTTATACATCACTCTGAATAAAGCCAGACAGACTCAAGTGTCCCAATTAGTTATTTGGGGTTCGGTTTTCAAAGACTCCAAAAACTGAAGTGTCTGGACACAATTTTGATTTGATTCAGTTTCTAAACATTACCTCATAGTTCAGATCTGTACCGAGACTCTGCCAGTTCAGGAACGCAGCTTAGCAGAGAACCCAAGTGAACACAGTCCTTCGCAGGGTCGGGTTCTGCTGCTGTAGCTTCTTTTGCCAAAAGCTCTGGATACCACTTTTCTCTCTCCTCCGCAAAAAAAATTTTTTTTCTTCTTTTTGTCTAGACACAGGGCAATTCCAGCCTTCCCTGTTCTGACAGCTTTCTAATTTGTTATGGTCACAGCTCAGGGAGGCACACAGATTTAACCCTGTGCCTTCCTTTTGTGTCTGTCTCAACTCAACCGTTCTGAAAGGTCAGAATACCCACATGAGACATTTGTCTCCATCTCTTTCTCAAATTCTCTGACAAGGAACTGCTACAACTCTGCCAGAAAAAGATAAAATTGTGTTTTGCTGTTGATAAAACTATTTTTAGAAAGGTAGTATTAAGCAATTTCAAAGAAGAGGCAGTGCCCTTTGGCACTGCGTTATTATCCTCTTCCTCCAATTCTTTCACAAAACTCACAGACTGGAGTGCAACAACCCAAATGTTTCCAGAGCAGCAAACTGTCACCTTCTATATATAACCCAGGTGTCACAGTTCAACCCTAGTCTTATCTAGCAGGCTTAGAGGTACGGCAACACACAACGCTTGGAAGGCTGGGGATACTGTGAGTAAATTGCTGTCATGAAATGTAAGTTTTGGCAATTGGCTTCAAGTCACTACATGTGCATTGATAACATCTGTGATGTTTGAGGAAGGCTGTTAGCATCCCTACTCCTGGGAACACTCCTGCAGAACAAAAATACAGATTTCTCTCTCACACACCCTCCTCTCAATTGAAAAACAGATTTTGTATCTGAAAATGTTAAAGGTCTTTTTTGGAAATGCTTGAATAAGCAGGTTAGAGTGTATAAATCAACTAGGTGATAAACACCAGCTCCAGTTTAGACACTTCTTAAAACACATGAGAGGACACTGCTGCGCTTCCTAGACCTGATTTACTGCCAGCTCGTTCAGACATGGGGAGGATTTACATTACGGTGGCCAAGACATCCCAACCTTCCTGTGCATTACCTCGGTTTGCCCCCTCAGAAGGCACTATGGACAGCAGCACTGCTCAACGACTTCCTGAGCATTTAGAGCCTTTGATCCTGTCAAATACATTCAAAAGACTCCACCTGTAAAGCCACTGTTGTCAGCGTAATGAGCAAAAGTTAACACCATAAACTTTACAGGCCTATGAACACTAAATGAGGTGACAAAAGCAGTCATATATCACTTCATCAAACTAATTCTGTCAGTAACTGAAATCTGCAAAACCATTTACAGTATGCAGCCTGGTGCAACCATCTGTGAAATAAATTTGAAATTACAAATGGTTTACTCAGATTAGGATATAGACTCCTTTGTGTTGGTGAACTGTTAGCTAATAGACTATCAGACAAACTTAAAAAAACCAAAAACCAACCAAAACCAAACAGATTTTCCTCAAAAATTAAAACCAGAAATCCCTGAAAATCCTATTCTTAAATTTAAGGCTTACGCATCACCTCATAATACAGGTAGAGTACAAACAGGGAAGGGATCTTAGGTGGGACTAATAAAACAATGCTGTGCGTAAGTGCTTTCGCAATCATCAGGTCTTTATAGTTATCTCATTTAAATTCACCGCTCATGTAACGCAAGGTAATTATTGTTAAAAGAATATTAAACACACTGCCTGACTACATCCAAAGCTTTAGCAGCCTCTATTCAAAGTAGTTGGGTAACCATCTTTTCGTATACCTGTAACTACAGACAATGGAAGTAGAATCTCGTAGTTCTATACGTTATGTGGGAATCCTTCCTTGTTGCCATGTGATTTCAGTAGTTACAAATTTCAACACAATTCTAATATATATATATATTTTTATATCTGGATTTGTCTCCTGAAGGAGAGGAGGCAAAAGATAACTTCAAGGCAACCAACAGTGAACAAAAGTCTTCCATCCTCCAGCAGCAGACAGGGGGTGGAGTTTAAGAAGAGGCACGCATCTTCCTAGAAACCAGATCTGAACAGAAGGCACTCCTCCCCATCCTCCCCTTCCCTCCCAGCCCTGCACACAGCAGCTGGGACAAAGTCTGCACTATTCACAGGCAGGCAGCAGCCTCTTCAGAACACAAAAAAGGAGGGGCTTGTAAAGACAACTGCATATAGACACTGGAAATAACTCCTGCTCGCCACATTCTTCACATTGTCACTCCTGTCTGCATTGTGTCACACCATATGCTTTTTTAAATGCACAACTTGCAATACTAAAGACGCTGCTGATGGCCCCAGGCTGGTAACCAAGTCTCCTTAGGAGGGCCTGAGGTGCAGGCAGAGCAGCCTCAGAGCCTGCGGAGCTCAGCTCCAGGGCTGGGGTTGTTACTGAGCCTTCCATGCTGCTCCAGAGCATCCTGCAGCCAGAGTAGTTTCAGGTCATTCTTGGGTTTTTCATACCCTGATGCAGACACATATTTTTCTTAAACTCCATTATTTCCTGGAGTGATTTTATTTTTTTATTAGTAAATTAAAACCTCATTTAGCACAAACAGGAAAATAAACAATTCCAGCAGATAGCTATTACATTGCACAATACAAGAATACAATAAAGTTCACTTACCTACCATCTGATACTAAAATATACAGGTTGGTACAGCAAATTACACGTGGTCTGTCACTGAAAACAGAAAAAAATATAAAAATGTTATTTATTAGAATTCTGTATTGTTCAGAAACAAACTATATATTGTAAGAGTCTAGAAGCAACAGTACCTCTGCATTGCAGCTATCACCACTGCTAATTGCTTAGCACAAAATGATCTGCAATCTAATTGTGTTAATCATAAACTTCTGGTTTTACCAAATTCAGAAATGCAACTGAACTATAAAAAAAGTTTTCCAAAATATGGGAAGATGGGTTTTTCAGTATCCAAAATTCAAACTGGAAGTTAAGGGAGGCAGAAGCAGTTTATTAACACAAGCACAAGAAAAGCACTGAGCCCAATTTATGTATTGGCTTCAGTTCAGTAATTTTGTATTTGCTCCCAACAAAGCTGCAAATACTTAAAAGCCGGAGAGATGCAGTCAGCAGGAGCACAAGTCACAGCATACGGAATGGTCTGATGGTTCAGATTAAATCATTAGTATAAATGCCTGTGTACAGCCCTCACCACAGATGTGGCTCTTACCTGGGAAGTTGTAAGAACTGAATCTGTCTCACCTGGGCTCTGCAGAACTGAGCCGCTCCAGTCCCAGCACTCATCTACATCGGAGCAGAGGTAAGCAGAGGCGACCCAATGCTTCTTCTGCTTCCTACAGCTAAGAAAATTTAAGACTAAAGCCAACTAGAGAAATGCATTTGCTAAATTTATCCCGCACTTTTATGATTGGGTTCTTAGGTTTTCTAGTTTCTAGGTTTGGTTTTCTTTTGTTTCCCCTATGCAAAAAAGCCACAGGAGATTTCAAAGGGAGTCACCTGGTGACAACAGAAAGTAAGTACTAGACCTTACCTTGGACAAGCAATGGCTAAATACATTTAAAAAAAAAAAAAGCACAGCCAATGCTTTTTTGGACAGAAATCGAATTTTTGACGATGACAGTGCAACAGCAACACAAACAGTTTACTTTTATACCATTGTAACAATTTAGAGAGGTTCATAAATTCACTATATTCTGTTACTGCATTAATACAGCAACTATACAGAGAGAAGCACACCTTGCCAAATCCAGGAATACCAGGAAATTTTAATCCATCCTTAGATTTGTCTCCTTTTATCTAGTTAAAACAAATGAAGTGCAAAGCAGTACAGCCCCTAAGGCTGGTAGTGTAACAGCTCCCCCACCAAGCTGCCTACCCCAGCGGCAGCAGGTGCTTGAGAACTCTCTCACTACTTATTTCCCCCATTCCATGAGACACGGAAATAATCATACCCACCACTGGAAATGCATCACAGTTATGGCACAGCACCTGCTCAGCTTGGTTAATCCAGTGCTGACAACAATTTGGGTTTGTTTTGGTTTGGTTTTTTTTTTTTTCTCCTGTGGTGTTTTTTTTCCACTCAGGCAGAAAGTTGTTTTTTGTGGGTTTGTTTGGTTTGTTTTTTTTTTTGTTTAAGTTGCACCAGCAAAGCACACTGACAAAATTATACACCTTGCATGCTCACCCCTAAGAACACTGTCCTCTTCCACAGACCCCAAGAAAAAGGAGCTGATAAGCTGTTCATTACCTCATTCAATAAATCAAATATATTTCTCAAGCTCTTAACCATTTGCAACCAAGTAAACACTAGAACTTCTGGAAATTACACCTACCAACATTATTCTCCTTTTAAGTCATCTGTCACTTTGCCAGAAGCATACAACTCACTTCACCATGTTCTTTGAGTC
This sequence comes from Syrrhaptes paradoxus, assembly GCA_013400615.1. Classification (NCBI taxonomy): domain Eukaryota; kingdom Metazoa; phylum Chordata; class Aves; order Pterocliformes; family Pteroclidae; genus Syrrhaptes; species Syrrhaptes paradoxus. The sequence goes on from VZTO01009865.1 coordinate 13,304, forward strand.
AGAGGCTTATCAGTGTGTTAGGTTCTTTCCACCCTTGCTAGAAAGACAAAAGAACAATCAGGGATCTTAATTCTCAGTAACACTTTTTTTTTCCTCCAAATTCATGACAGCTGTTAAATAGACTAAAATCTGATGTTTTTCAGTAGTCCGTTCCCCTTTTCCAAGTAGAAAGTTTATATTTGCATTCACTGTCATTGGACCAACAGCTCGTGATTATGAATTTTCTCATCATCTTATTTGAAAGTCAAGCCACAGATCTCTCCCTTTACATCAAATAACGTCATAGCAAACTCAATAGCCCCAAAATACAGGAAGCTGAATAGAGGAAAAACAGGAATGGCAAAACTGACAAATATAACCACAGGACACCAGTGACGCCTAGGGGCTACCGGGGTGGGAGAAACTCTGACAGAAGACTGTTCCCAACAGTTCTGCACTGTAAAGCAAGCCATTACCTTTGAGTGCTGACAAAAGGCACATCACATGAATACCTGAAGCCACATTTAACTTTTACTCTTATTATATTTACAATTGCAAAGAATTCCCAGAAGCAAAAATAACTGTGAAACATTACCTGGTAATTTACTGCATCAGCAGCACTTCAGTTCTCCCAATATTACACGTCAGTTATCAAAGCTTATGTCCAAATGCTAGCACAATACCTTCTCTACTGAGTTGCCCAGATAACCTGTATTTGTGCACAACACTCAGATTTGTAGTTCTGTGAACTGCTTCATCAGTCCATCCCTCCTCTGCATGTTTAGCTCAGCAAGGAAGCCAGGTGCTATCAGGACAAAAGGGTTTTCAGACTTCACGTACACAGAATTGCTCATGTATTTAGGATCAGTTCAGAAGACTTCAAAGGGACTTGGATGATATGTCGAACAAGCATGTTTTAAAATGCATGTCTTGGCAACAGAGTGCACACCACTACACAATTCTACCAAGTGCGAAGACAATTCACCTGCGTGGAGAACTGTTTTGTGGTACAGAAACACCTTGATTTTGCAGCTCAAAAATATCTGGGTCCCTCATGATCAAAATAGGGTTTACCCTAGCTTGTTCTGTTTTAAAACCCACAAACCTCTTACAACAAAGTCATGGAAAAAGAGACCTAATGAGGGTCTCACAACCTGTGTACCTCCTTAACTGAAGGGGTGGTCCAAAGCAGCATCCCACACCCACTAAACTACATCACTGCTCACAGTGAGAAACCAGAAATCTTAAAGCCTCCTCATTTTCTCCACTCAGAGTATAGAACAAGAACATCCACAGAAAAGTACACAAGCTCAACATCTTTCAGCAGTCCTCAGAAGATACAACAGTTCACACCATGACAGAAGCCCTATAATCACTGTATAAAACAAACTCAAGGGGCATAACTGCAATTCTCTACCTCTAAGCTACCAGTATAAAAATCAGAGGGCTGCAAGAGAAAAGGCATCCACACTGAACAAAGCAAAAAGGACAATGTGTCTTCTGGTGGTTTTGAACAAAAAAACAGAGAACACAGCTCTATACATATACATTTGTATGTGTTTTTTCAAACCCATCAGTAAATATAAAGATTCAGTCTTCCATTTGACCACTAAACTTAGAGGTCAGACAAGCTGGCAACAATTTTACTTCAGGACAGTGAGCCACAACTAGCTTCATAGCTTGCATGTTCTTCAGTTTGAAATATCAATACACTTACTACCAATAATGCCCATAATTTTGCTTCTTCAATGGGGTAGAAGGCTCAAGGAACAAAAAGTCAACTAAAAATATATCTGTTTTATTTACCAGTTTTCTAAAAAGCAAAGTCATAAAAATTAGTCACAAGTGGCAAAACCAAAATATATTGCACAGTGTACAGAAAATATTGTTGACATGTTGACAAAGTGTCATCACAAATAAATCATCTTACAACAGCTTGGAAAAATTACAGCTTCAGAATCTTATCTATAAATGGAGGCATGTAGACTTAAAGTTACAGGAAAATATTTTAATACCACCCTGTAAATGCAAACACTTTAAGGACGCAAGATTAAGTCCATAAGTAAGCACATCCACAAAATGCTCTGAATATACTTTTCTCTTCCTTTCACTAAGTTATGGTTACAAGATGGTAATGAAAAAAAAAGAGAACAAATTAAAAAAAAAAACAACAAAACAAACAGAAAAATAAAGCATTCCAAAGCAAAGAAGTTCAAAGTGGTTAAAAAGTCCCTGAAAATAATTTGTATAATTATGCTGCACAGCTTTTATATAAAGCTTTTGTTTTTTTCCCAAACCCTGGTCCAATTAAAACTATTTGTGTTTACACGAAAAAATGGAATATATTTAATGTTGGTATAGCTGCACTGTTCCATTTATGATTAAAACATTTAATACATCGGACTTGAACACCAACATTTTAAAATTTCTCATTCAGTTTATATTTACATATACTTAAGTTTGACCTTGCTAAACTATTAAAGACAGGAATAAGATCTCACTGGGTAGTGCTTCACACTACATTTACAAGTTTACACACTCTGCTATCTGCAGAACCTGTCTCCAATGCAAATTTCCTCATGACACTGTCCAATTAATAACTAATTACTTTACATGAATCATTTTTTCCACTAGGCAAATACCAGTCACTTTTGCATGTTTTTGGTGGTCAGATCTAACTTCACACTCTTTGTAGGCAAAAAGAAATATTTTTCTAGAATCAAAATAGCCTTTAATTTTCAGTGAATAGAAATGTTATCCTAATAAAAAAGGAAATGCTTTCCATGAAAAATATTTTTAGACAAACATATCAAAGTTAATTGAATTTCTCCTTATGTTTTTCATCCCAAGACTTACAGCTGACATCTAGCAACACTGCAACTAAACGTCCTTTAACTAGCCAACATATGAAAGTTGCTCTTTTGTGTTCTCTTCCCACATCCAACACACATAAACAGCACAAGAACATAAAGTACACATATTCAAGTCAATACAATCTCAGAGGCATTAACATCAAATCCTTGACAGCAAACAATTCCAGCCACACTAAGTTTTAGATTATGCAATTAAACTATACTGAAAGTCAACGCTATTCTCAAAATCACTTCTTTTTTATATGACAAGTAATGTCTAATCCTCTCTTGCCACATACAATGATTTTTGTTTAGCCACAGATGAAAAATCGATGGCTGGCCTCCTGACAGAACAAATCAGAAATAAAGGTTAAAGTTATACCAAACTTTATCTTACAGTTGTGCTGGAACATACACAGTCATCCGCTGTTGTCTTAGTTTTTGTAATCTTTAAGCATAAAGATTTCTTGTGTATAAATTCTCAGAAATGATGCTTCAAGGTAATAAACAGTTCATAGTATTGCAGGGTCCATTTAAATAAAAGGCTACAAAGTTGTCCGCACTCATCTATACTTTCTTACATACTCACAGAAGTATTTTAACCCAAGACCATCTTACAAATTAGTTCAACGTTTCCCTTAGACAAAAAAGCTTCCTACATTCAAAACTATAGGAAACAAACAAAGAGGATGGGATCAACTGGTATGAGAAGGGCAAGTGTGAATTGACTTGCTTGAAGGTTACTTCTTCTACTATGCTGGACCACTTCAAATATTAAGAACAATGCTAAACAGACACTAAGCAAAATTGCAGGAACGATTTATAATGTTGAATCATTACCAAAATGAGATTTGAAGAACTGTACGTACGTAAGGGGATTTTCAGTACTCATTAATCCACTCTACAAAAAACAGTAGGCATCAATGAAAGTTTCTACAGTTTATAAAGAAATACTTGAGGCATGTAAGTGCAAAATCTGAGTCTTTTTTTAAAGAAAAGCTATACCATCTTCAACAATGTCCTTATTGGGAAGAGATTGCCACCATTTAAAAAGAGATTCATTCACAAATGACTCTTCTAGAGCAAGAAAAACACATTTGTTTTTATGAACTGGATTCATCTTGTTGGACACAAGATTAAAACCTTTATGGATCATCACTGTAGATCTGAAGCAGCTTTGAAAACAACAGGCTCAAAGGCTATGTTTGTTCTTCACCGACTTGACTCAGGGAAACTAAGTTGTTTTCCCCACTGTCTTCAATCATTTCATTAAGGTCCATTTCATCATATGATGTATAAAAATTGCTCTGTACATTGTCCTCACAAAAAATACATTCCTAAAAAGAAAAAAGGAAAATTACAGAAACACTCATAAGTCAAAGAGAAAACAACACAGCTTTTCCAAACAACAGTCCATTTGCATGTGATTCCTGATTCCAAGGGAACCTTTACATCTGTGCTGCAACTACTACATATATTCCACTCCCCAACTTTCCCCCAAACAATCATTTTATAACATGTAGTAAATCAATATAAGTAGTTGCAAACTCTACTGGAAGCAGTGATGTCATAGATCATTTATCATGTTGACATTGTATGGGCATTTCCAATCATCTTTTCCTTCATTTGATTGCTAACCCTGCAGTAATATGTTCATGTCAGTTGCACTGCCTAAGAGACTGAAGCAACTGTACATTTACACAAGTTGGATGCTATGGTATTAATGCTGTGGTAACATTAGCATCAGGGTTAGGATTCCACTGCAATTCTGTTACACTGACTTTTGAAATACTCATGTGCAAAGAGAGCCTCTGCACTTGATAACTTATGTGCAAAAAAGCTACATACGATGGAAAGCTTAGGGAAAAGAGAATGCAGTCAGGTATTTGTGTGTGAAGAAGTAAAATACACAGGCAACAAATAAAACTGCAACGATACTTTGTTTTCTTCTGTTTACTTTTCAAGCCATTAATCCACTTAGAATCAAGGCATGACACAATCCTGAGAGAGAAGTCTGATAGAAAAAAAGAACAGTGTATTCCCATTGATTTTGTACTTTCTAGAAAGCAATGGGCATAAGTTTCTGCACACAAAATAGAGATCTTTATGTAGTGAAGTTTCTGGCTGTGTTGATAAAGGATTTCAAACATACACAGAAGTTTAGAAGTTTAGCTGTATTCACCACCACTTTGACCTTCCCATTGGAAAGAAGGCTTATGGTAAATTAAATCAAGCCAGAAACCACTGCATCAAAATTTGAATTTTTTTTTTCTCCATAATTTACCACACTTCCATAGCAACTGGAAAAGTCTAACATAGGCAGCTAATAATTTCAGCACTGTTATACACGCAAAAGTAACTAACTAATTTAAACTTACAGAATTAGCAACAGTTTTTGGCAGTCCACCTTGCTGTATCCATGGATGAACTTCAATAAGCTCTCTTTTTTGTTCTTCTGTAAATTTTGGCTGTAGTTTCTGCATTTGCTTTAATTTCTGCTTATCTTCTTTTAAAACTGTTTCCAAATCTCTAAAATAAAATTTATGTAGAAATTGAGCTTCAACAGTTTCTGGGCTTTTTGCCTCTATAAGGTTACACAGTCAAATACTAACATTTTTAGAGACTATTTTTGTTCTGGAATGCTAAGCTTACAAATCTTATACTGGAAGAAAATTAAGTGTGGTTATTTCAGCAGCTTTCTGTATTTGCAGACAACTTTAACGCATCTCTGCTGGCGTGTTATCTTTTCAAATCCCATCAGTGAAAACAGTTTTCTTGGAGCTATTCAGGCAGCACCACCAGTGAAACCACCAAGAACTCCGTTTTCCCTCTGCTGCTGCTGCAGTAAGTTCCAAGTTCCCCTTCACGGGGAGGACAACCCAAAACAGACATTAGATGCACATACGAGATATTAAGCAGAAGAAGTAAGATTTATTTAAGGAGGTCATCAAGAATGGATTAAACTTCAGGATTGAGAGGGAGAGATTTAGAAAACATTGCTCTATTTCAACAGCTGAAGTTCTCTCTCCCCTCTCCCACCTTGATTAAGAAACTTAAAGAAAACCCGCACCACACAAAACATTTACAAGATGTGTACCTCCATAAAATATGACAGTAGAAAGCAAGTTCCAAGAAACCAAGTACTATTTCTGGTCCTTACAGCATACCTAAGAACAGGTTGGTTTTACACTTCTCAGACAGCACACTCTGACAGCGAGCTTAACTCTTCTTATCACAATATCCTGTTTTGTACTATGTTCTCTTTGGCAGGCTTTGCAACTCTTACAGTCTCCTGGAATTCCCATCTATAGTTGTCAACCCTTCAGGCTACTAAGACATGCCAAGATATTTTTAAGTCTAGGGAAAAATTCTGAAGTTCTTAGATGTGTTCTCTATTTTCTCCCCATCATCCCTATGCTTCTGTACTTTGAAAACTTGTTTCCTTCCCTTTCAAAAGGCCTGTATGTACTGAAACTTCCTATTCTTTTCAAAGTACCATTCACTGCTCCTGAGAAAAAAAAAGAAAAAAAAAAGAACAACCTGCAGCCTTGTCACCCCCTTTCCCCCTATATCTGCTCTTTGCTATTGAAGCAGAGAACATTTTGACCTTTCTTAACTGAAGTTTTTTCTATTAGAAACCTTATGATTTTTACCTTCTACTTCCTTATCCTATTTGAATGGGAATTTATGGAGAAGAATGAACATGTGGAAGGTAACAACCCAGGAAAAAAAGCCCGTAAGGCAAAGAAAAGAGCAGGCCACTGAATGTGGCATCTCAAGGACAACAGCCAGGGAGTACAGATTTTCCATGCTACAGACCATCATTAGATCTAAGCATACTTGCCAGGATCTATTATCAGACTACAAGGAATTCTAGGCAAGCAGTTCCAAATCACTGGCTATAAAACAGCTTAAAAAACACACAGCTAATTTAAACTCAGGCAGTTGAACAAAAAATACAGTAAGCCTTATAAAATAATTTCTACTTTTTGAGAACTTCCGAGAATTTGTTAGTATACAAAAGATATAAAAGAAGCAAGAATTCTTCTTCACCCTGAGCTAAACATTAAAACCAATTTACTTCTATCGAGAGAGATTCATATATATCTTTCCTTCTGTACAACCTGTTCCCCCCAACGTATATACAGTTCATGAAGGACTATGACATTGGAATTACCGTGAAGGTATCTGGTAAGTCATCATAACAGTGTCATCTGTGTTTGCCATCAACAGCCATATAGGATCCTGCAGGACATATTTAATAAAGTGCTCACTTTCTTCCATTTCTGCCTTCATTTTGGTTTTATGATGATTTTCTGAGGAATCAATACTCCCAAAGTATTTGCTGGTATGACTAGTTTCACTGCTACCTTTAAAAAGAAATTAAAAGTTTCATTATAAATTGTCAAACAAATAGATTATCTGAATGGTTTTGAAAATAGAGAAGTTTAAAGAGAACTGGAAATATGAATACAAACACTCTTATTTCATTTTTATTTAAAAAAGAGGGAATTTCTACCCCTAAGTAACTGCATTAATATTTTTAGAACTCAAACTCTCACACTAAATTTCAACAGCATAGTTAGCTTACTTAAATTAAAAACTCCAAAAGAAAAACATGAAGGAGTGCAGTATTTTCTCTTCATTATTCTGTCATACTTATATAATATCTTAATGGCTATTTTACATACATTTTAAAAAGGTTCTATACTGTAAATCAACCACAATAGAAAAACTTTCATGTTACGTAATAAAAAAAGAAATCAAGAATGAACCATGCAAAGAGGATTAAAGATAATGAAAATTTTTACATGAAGCACTTGATGTTCAAGTGGTGTTTGCAACACCTCATGGTCTAACTCTTCTAAACTGCTAAGAGACTGCTTACTGCCAGTGTTACCTGTTCCGCTCCCTGACATGCCGCAGCCATTGGATCCAGACCCCAGAGACTCAGCAGCTGCAGATACACCACTCCCTGAAGATGCTGAACCAGTGCCTGAACATGCATCTTCTTGAAGTAAAATGTCAAGCAGTACACTAGACATGGAGAGTGCATCGCTATTTTGAGCATCCATTGGAGATTCAGCCTGGTAATAAGAGGGGGAGGGGAAAAAAAAGTTAAAAAAACCAAACCCAAAACACAAGGCTATCTCATTCCTAATAATTGACATTTAGTATTATTCTATTTCACTTTATGTTCTAATACGTTTACACAGTTATTCAAAGACAGATAACCACCAATAACATATTCCAAGACCAACTGAGGAATAATGAAGTGGACTGACAGGCAGACAAATAGTCCTTCAGTAAGATTGAGATTTCAGTTCAATTTATCTGTAAAAAACATATATATTTTTTAGTGAGGAAGTAAGGGAGGCATTTGCTATTTAGTTTTGACAGCCCCTACTGTCCTGGACAAATCAGATTTTCCTCAAGCCACCTAAGACATAATGGAAGTTACTCCTACAATAATCTACCTCAAAGAGGTTTGTATCAGCAGTACAACTCAATGCATGATGAGAAGCAAGAAGGTGTTCTCAGATGCAAGCTTCCTAGGCAAAATAATTTATTTGTATGTTTGTAAGGGAAAGAGCATTAACTATGATGACTTCTAACACAGGTAAAACCTCACTTCAAGTCAGTTTGAAGATTAAATATTAGAAATTAAGGTTAACAGAACTTAGAAAAAATGTACAATAATAGGAAGAACCAGCTTCATCCTCAACACATTCCTGAACAAATGCCCATATTGTCCTCATTTTCCAGTAAGCGATAAGGAAATTACAGAAAGTTACATCGTGCACGTTTCTAAAGAATAGGAACTAACAGTTCAAGGAAATTCAAAGGAATGTGCCAGCAAAATTCTTACTATTAAATTTTGTTATTGAGCTTCTTCTAATCCAGCAGAGGCATCTCAGAGCATTCTGTAAGTTACAGACTCTCACAGATGCATCAGTCAGAAGTCCATAGAAAGATGAGATTTCAGAGGACCTGGACCTACTGGAGAGAGTCCAGAGGAGAGCCACAAAATTGGTCAGAGGGCTGAAGCACCTCCCCTATGAGGACAGGTTGAAAAAGTTGGGGTTGTTCAGCCTGGAGAAGAGAAGGCTCCGAGGAGACTTAATAGCAGCCTTCCAGTACCTGAAGGGGGCTACAGGAGAGATGGGGAGGCACTCTGCATCAGGGAGTGTAGTGAGAGNTGCACTGAATACATTAGTCCAAATATGGCACTGGATGCATATATCCATTAAAATTTCTTGCTAAGGGGCATTTGCACAACTAGTATGATAGAGAGTTGTTTCTTTTTATGAAAAGCAAACGTATTTGTTCTTAAGATCATGAGGTAACAAGCCTGTAATAACAGAACATGACAAATTTTTGCACTGTATCAATGAAGTTTGGATGTTTCTCTATAAAAACATAGATAAAACAAAATCCATTTCTCTCTGCTCCTGCTCCATTCATCCCCCTTTAAGGATCAGTCTCAAGAACATTAGGCAAAATAATCTTAAGGCAAAATAAATCATCTGGAAAGAAACCATGGAGAAAACTTACTTTAACATGAAGATCTAAACGTTCCCCTTCCAATGCCTGCTTTCCTGTTACCTGCAGTAAACTCAAGTTCTACTTTGTAACTGCACCATCAGAGGTAGAGACCAGTTACAAACCACAGCACAAGAAAAGTAGGAGGGAGGAAGGAGCCAGTCTAAAAGATTTAGTCTATCCCATCAGTGACTTACCATTTACAAAGATGGTCTATGGTGCCTTTAGAGAACACTAGTATTAGTCTACATATTTCTGTCACAGAAACCTTTACAGACATATTACTCCATTTCAAGTTTCTGCAAGGTTATTTGCTAAACCAATTACTCAAATTTGAATGAGCCAAAAAAATAAAAGACCTGAAGTTACTGAATAGCTCAGCATAGTTTTAGTGCACCAAATAAAAAAAGAAAGTTATGGTCTGGAAGTAGTAATCCATTCTTCCTTTATTTTGGTTGCTTGTTTGTAAACAAAGATGTGATTTCACTTCAAATCAGCTTCTTTCAGACCACTTATACATTGTTTCCCCCTTCTGCACAAATTCACTAGCCCAAAACTTTTTGCTAATAATAAAGTGCTTATACTATTTTAAATTTATTTCAGTGCTTTTCACTGGGCTTATCCGTATTTGTATTTTAAAATAAGTAGAATAAACCTGTTTCAGGATTTATTTCTGAGCTTCCTAGGGTAACTTTAGAGGAACAACAACAACAAGGTGGTTTTAATTTTTAAAGGTTAAGATTATTCTAATGATTTGATTTAATGTTTTATTCAGTCTGATGAAGTCTGAATTTAATAAAGACAATTATGAGCCCATCTCCTGGCATTATGTTGACTGGTTACTGTCTATCATTAAAAAATAGGTCCCACAAATGAAAGGACTGAAAATGATGCAGTAGAGAGGAAAATGGGGAGGGGAGAGGAGGGTTGGAGAGGAGAAACAACAGAAACCCATTTTAGGCAACTCTACATATTAAAAACTTCAGATATGTTCAAGAATGTGAAGACTTAAAAAACAAACAAACACACACACACACCAAACCCCATCAGCATACTTACTGGTAAGGATCCCTTTCCACTACAGTTATCAGTTGTCATGATTTTGCCTATGGCTCCTTCATCATTTAAAGCTGCATGTAAACCTGCAGGAGCTCCACTTTCAGTAGTTTTTGTGGTTTCTTCTAACTGTAGAAGATTCAGAGGAGAACTGCACCTAGACTGGAACAGAGGTGGTGAAGCCTGGTCTTGAGGACCCACCGACTGTGGAGTGCAGGAACGGGATGGTTCATTTCGTGGCTCTGCGACAGGAACCTTTTCACTCTCTACTGGTGGATTATAATGGAATGGCTGCGTTGGAAAAAATGCCTGTTGTGGGAAAGGGCTTGGTGTAGCGAATGGTGGCTGTGTTGGAAACATTGTCTGTGAAGAGAAAGTGGAATGGGCAGGGAAATTGGGTTGGCTGTGGTAAAGGGTTTGAGGTAAGTTATTGTTCATCTCTGGGTAGACGTAGTTGGGGAGCACAAGAGCTACAACAGGTGCCATGAGGGGTGCAGAGAACTGGGATGGTTGCATAGGGCAAGTATTTCCAGAGTCTGGCAACTGATTAAAACCAGAGAGTGAAGTCTCAGGAGCTGGTGGCACAGTCCCTGCTGCTGGAAAAACAGGAAGTGGATATGCAGGCATAACAGTGGGAAAAGACATCGCTGAATAGCTTGCTTGTGAAGTGTCTGATGGTGACCAAGCAGTAGTGTTTAAACCTTGAAGAGGGAACCGATGGGGGAATTTAGTTCCAGAAGTTGTACTGTCTGAAGACTCCTGTGGCTTAATGCGCTTTGATTTCCTATTCTTTCCACTTTTCTTCCAAGGCTGATCCATTCCAGAAGTGCCATTTCTTTGTCCACGGCCACCTGTTAAAAAAAAAAAGACATCAGAAAGGATCCTCCTTGCCATCTGACAAATCCCTTCCAACTTGTCAGCCCTAGAAGTTGCTCAAAACCACGGTTCTGGACTTAGCCTACCCAAATGGAAGCATTTGGGAAGGGGTCACGTTCACTTTTACCTCTAGCACAAGAGCTGAGCTAACTGGACAATGAAAACCATGCTGACACACCATGGAATAAGAGACAGCAGCAGTGGATCAATTCAGGCCCAAATGTGTGTCACTCAAACAGGACAAAGCTGCAAAACAGTTGCTCCCAGAGGGGCAAACTAATAATTACTCCAGCAACTACATCAAAAGCAGTATGGGACAGACTGAAAGCATTTCCAGTGAGTTAAGGTAATGGTGAGAGGAAAAAAAACATATGGAGAGAAAGTACACATAAAGAAAATAATTTCCTGGGGGAAAAAAGCATGCTACCTTTACAACCATATTTAGGAGAAGTCTGCACCAAATGATTCTTCCCTAGGTGAAGGATGTCTTTTCATCTGATTACAGACATGAGGAAATCCTTAAATATCTTCCAGCAATAAAATCTGCTCAAACTATTAGTTTGTCTACAGTTTATTTAGATAGGCTGAAAGTTTGAGTATAAAGAACACAAGGGGACCAGGGGGCTCCAGGACAGGTTTCCTAAATCAAGGACCTGCATAACTATTCAAATAAAAAATGAAAGACAAGAATCTGCAAAAAATGGTTGTCTGTGTCTGACTTCTGTTCCAAATCAAGTCAAGACTGAAATGGGAACAAAGTCAGATCAGTATCAAACACTTCTGAAAATGCCACCCAGAGTTTCTAGTCCTAATAAACAAAACAATTTCACTATCACAGCTAGTCTGTGCCATTTCCATCCCACCGATCACATTATTAACTTAAAGGAAACCAAATAATTATCAGATTGTTCACCAATTACACAATAGTGGAATGGGGGAAACTGAATGTAAAGGGGCTGAAAACAAAACAAAACCACAAACCTGAAAAAAGGACAGATGGAAAGACAGAAGGAAAAGCAAGGGGATACAAGCACAGATACAATAAAGCAAACATGCTAAAGCATTTTCTTTGTCCCTTGAAAGTAGGTGCATGACAGTAATAGTATAGTGAACAGATAAAAATCAAAACATCAGCTTTTAGTAACTGACACTTTAGTAACTATATTCCACTTTCAATCCTCATGCAAGACTTATAAGAAAGAATTTTTCTGTGGACTTTAAAAATAGCATGCAACTATCACAATTCACAGTGGCCCCACAATACAGCTGAAAATGGAAATGCCCTCTCAACAGGATTTACTTCCTATATAAATATGAGTTTTATTGTGAAAACTATTGCCATACCACGTTCACCAGGCCGTCCTTTTGGTTTATCTTGTAAGTAATAATTGCAGTGGGACTGAAAAATATTAAATCTCTTGATTTCTTTAAACTTATTCAAAAAGCTCTGCTCCTCTTTTTGAGTATGCACTGCAAGGACTTCCTTTGTAAGTCCTAGTTTTTTAAATGGTTCCTTTTCTTGATTAACATGCACAGAGGTGGATGGAGGGGTAAGAAGTTGGCTGTCTACGAGTTCTGCTCCACTTGGACCATCTTCTATCATTTCTACAGAAATAGGAGGAAAAAAAAAATCACTCAAGTAAAAAGAACTCTGTATATGCACTTCTAAGCTATTTATTACATTTCTGTAATAATTTTGCTTTAAGATACACATTCTGTCCCTATTTACACCATTTCCATAGGAACATTGTAGCTGTAAAAAAATATAAGTCACAAGCAGATACTAGCTGTTCACATGCCTGAAGTTTAAACTTGCTAGCAATCGTCATTTTAGGGAAAAATCATACCTAATTCAGGTTGTGTTTTTTTGTCTCCAACATGAACAATGGTGCTACTGTAGCTGCACTGACTTGTGAGCGAGACAACACTTTCAGGCTTTCCAGGTAAAGCCAAAGATGTCAAGTGAGCACCAACCACTGGGGGACCATTTGATTTACCAGATGCCTTCAACACAGTAGGATCTATTAAAAGATATAAAGTTGTAGTTTACTGAATATAAACAAGAGTGAATGCAAGCTGTATGTCCTGTGGTTGCAAAATAGTAAAGGCTAAACTGTGCTTGACAAGACACAAAACAAACACTTCACTTTACACATTTCACCAAGAACGTTTTAGGAATAAAACAACTTCTGAGAAACCAAATCCAATCCTTTACCTTCACACACAGCCAAACTCAATTTTTTCAATGAAGGATTTTTTGCTCTTTCCTAGTCTTCGCTCTTCTTTTATGGCACAATTTTTGAAGAAAGTTTCTAGCCTCTTCCAGCTTCAGATAAAGTCCCACCCACCTCCCATACTGCTGTACAGTAATCTCTGTCATTAGCTTGTTATCCTAACAGCTCTTCTCTGAGCATTCACCTATTTAAATTCTCTCACCTGAAAGCTATACACAATAATCCAGCAGAGGTCATACCAGTGCCTCATAAAACGACATTAAAACATTCCTTCTCTAGTCAGAATACTTGGCATAACACATATTTAAGACCTAAAGTTTGTCTTTTTGCAGACTACAATATGCTGGTGTCTTCATCATTTTCAGTCATCAATGCACCAAAAAAAAGCGAGTGAACCCACACCTTCTCCTGTGAACTAGAACTGAATAGACTTCAAATGACAGCAGAAACTGTGTTCCTAACTGCATGATGAAATTTCACCATTTCTCCCTCTCTTCTCAAAGCATTTCAGCTCCTTCTACAGGACACGTTGTTCCTCTGCACACCGATACCTTCCAATTTCATTGTAAAAGTTGCATTAGAACTTCTTTTTAAAGCCCATCAAAAGAAAACATAGACAAGATCATTCCCAAGACCATTTTGTAACGAACTCCACTAGACACTTCCCCTTCAGCATAATGTAATGACAAAAGCTGAATCAGCAAGTGTCTCATTTACATATAGTTTTTCACCAATCTCACAATTCTTGTACTAACCAAACAGTTGCATTCTTCACTTCAGCTCTCCATCCAGACAGGGACTGTATCAAACACTATACTTAAGTCCGAACAAATTAAGTTAATGTTTTTGCCTACAGCAGACTTTTTAGATAGCTATCCTCAGTAATCCCCATCTTTTATTTGCATGGCTGGACATTCCTTTCAAATGAGTTATTGCAGCTCACACAACACAGAGCAGTCTGATGCTGCATTTTACCCTCTCTTATTCCTTTTTTTTTTTTTTTTCCATGTCCACAAAGAAGAAAGAAAAGTGCTAAATTCATATTTTTATTGCAGTTAATTAGCTGACAGGTTCTTCAGCTGGTTGTTCTTACAAGACCCAACTGTGAAACATTTTTTACATTTGGTAATGATTCAAGACCTAGAACTCAAAATACTGCTGTATTTTGTACAGTATAAATAAGCTTACTGTATCTACAATCCACATATTCAATCAACCACTCAGTATTTTGATTGAAGGGAAGATTCTAATGATCAAAGTTAAATCAGCAACATCAACACTGAGAAAACAGCTATGAGGTCGTGCGTAAGTTACACTTGTCATTATTCTGCAAAGAAGTAAAAACCAACTGCCTGCTAGCAAAAATCAATCAGGAAAAAGGTATTATATAGAGATACCTCCCAAGGGCTGTATAACATTATCAGCTGCTTTTTGTTCATGAACTCCAGAGTTCAGTGATGCAACACTTGATGAAGGTTCACATTTTCGTTTTGCTGTACCAGGCACATTACAACTCTCCAAGTACCTAAAATACAATGATTTAACAATATTAGATATGCAAGTCCTAAGTCTAGAGGTCAAGAGTAATTTACACACTGTTTGCTTACCTGATGACACTGTCCAAACAGCTAATCTGTTGGTAAGAATATACAGGTTGTTCTTTCCAAGCCAGTTCTTCAGTAGACACATTTTTAGGAGTAGCTGTTACTGCAGTATCCTTTCCCACTACATCCTTCATCTGACCACCAGCACCATTTTGTTTTTCTGTGAAAAGAGATACTGCTATTATGCAATTATGACATAAAATCCTTACAAATACTCTAAAAGCAACAGTAGAAGTTCTCATTTATACATATTTCTTAGCAGGTCACAAGTTAACTCCTGTAAAGTAAGCGGGAGGTTTGTGCGCTAACAGGTGAACATTGTGCAAACATTTTCCTGTCCTTAGGGACTCTTGGAGGTGTGAAGGTTAGTTAGGTTGACGCATATGAATCCCAAGAGAATAAATATTATGGCTATAAGAGAATATATATCATTAGAATTCAAACACTCAGCATGAGGACAACTCTAGCGCCCATGAGTTACAACAAAGTATTAGAAGAATAATGTATTAAGAATTTAAATATCACCAGTAAGATTTTAAATTATCAATTTAAAAATTCCTGAAATTACAAAGCAAACTTTGTTTGACCCCTTTGTTCCACAGGGGTCAGTACTGGGACGAGTGTTGTTTAACATCTTTGTTGGAGACATGGACAGTGGGATGGAGTGCACCCTCAGCAAGTTTGCCAATGACACCAAGCTGTGTGGTGTGGTGGACACGCTGGAGGGAAGGGATGCCATCCAGAGGGACCTTGACAGGCTGGAGAGGTGGGCCCATGCAAACCTCATGAAATTTAACAAGGCCAAGTGCAAGGTCCTGCACGTGGGTCGAGGCAATCCCAAGCACAAATACAGGCTGGGCAGAGAATGGATAGAGAGCAGCTCTGAGGAGAAGGACTTGGGGGTATTGGTGGATGAGAAGCTCAACATGAGCCGGCAGTGTGCGCTTGCAGCCCAGAAAGCCAACCGTGTCCTGGGCTGCATCAAGAGAAGCATTAGCAGCAGGTCAAGGGAGGTGATTCTCCCCCTCTACTCTGCTCTCGTGAGACCCCACCTGGAGTACTGTGTTCAGATGTGGGGCCCCCAACATAAAAAAGACCTGGACCTGTTGGAGAGAGTCCAGAGGAGAGCCACAAAATTAATCAGAGGGCTGGAGCACCTCCCCTATGAGGACAGGCTGAAAGAGTTGGGGTTGTTCAGCCTGGAGAAGAGAAGGCTCCGAGGAGACTTAATAGCAGCCTTCCAGTACCTGAAGGGGGCCTACAGGAGAGATGGGGAGGCACTCTTTATCAGGGAGTGTAGTGAGAGGACAAGGGGTAACGGGTATAAGCTAAAAGAGGGTAAATTTAGACTAGACATTAGGAAGAAATTTTTCACTATGAGACACTGGAACAGGTTGCCCAGGGAAGTTGTGGATGCCCCATCCCTGGAGGTGTTCAAGGCCAGGCTGGATGAGGCTTTGAGCAACCTGATCTAGTGGAGGGTGTCCCTGCCCGTGGCAGTGGGGGTTGGAACTTGATGATCTTTAAGGTCCTTTCCAACCCAAACCATTCTATGATTCTATGAAACCGGAAAGACAACATCCATAACATTTTCATCCACCTAAGAGAAAATAAGATGTTTGACTTGTATGAAAACATGAGCTACAACTAAGGTACTTCAAAACAAAGTTTTTGGACACGCCTTAACTGTGTTGTTATACCATTATCAATTCAGACATAGCTGAACACAAAACATTTTCCTGAACACAGTGGAGAGACACAGGACAATATAGTTTTAATTGATAAAAATGCTATCTTTACGCATTGATTAGAACTAAACTAGAAAAAATCCTACTATCATATTATTCCAGGCACTAGCACAGTAGACTAATATTTAATTAACTTGCTAATGTCTTACCTGCAAAAGGCTCTCTCTTACACCCCAGTTTTGCTTTATTGTCAGTGAAAATACGCTGCCCTTTATTCTTAACCTTACGGGCATCTTGACAAACCTCCTGAAAGCAGGTAATTAAAAAGAGTTATTTCAAAATTCTGACATAAAACATCATGCATAGTGATTCCTCCGTAGACTAAATCTAACCTTAGCTAATCTCTATCTTACAACTAGTCTGATCACAGGAGAGATCCTGATGTATAGAATTTTATTGTGTAGCAGCAGCACAGGGAATTAGAAAGAGAAGAAATTTGAAGTATGACTTTTGTACACAATCACCCTGTAATTTTGCTTAATATGGTTGAGCAACTCAGATAGGAAAATATAAAAGAAACTACAAAGAAGACTTCAGGAAAAAAAAAAACAAACAGTATCACTTTGTTAAACAAAATATTGCTGCTAATACTGAGAACTTTCTGTGCCAGAAGTTTAACCAAGCACTGACAGAATGTTATAGAACTATAACAGTCTTCACTATCTGTGGAAGTAGCAAAGGGAAGATAGGCATCTATTTCCCTCAAACCCAAGATCTCCTTAAACATTACTTTTCTGCATAGCTCTGAAATGTATTAAGCTCTCTGTTAAAGAAACAAAACCAAAAAAATCCAGAGACTTCATCTGCTTCAGCCACTTGTGTTTAAGGACTGAAAGCCAGGAAAGTAACCACCTTGGCAAGCACAACAGTCTGCCATGCCTGATCACAGAAGCAGAAATCAGATTAGGGAGAACTAGCCTATAAACAATATAAGTAAGTAAAGGAAAATTTTGGCTTTCAGAATTAAATGCAACTCATTAAGCTACAACAAATTTGTGAAGAAGGACAGGAATGCCAAAATGACTAGAGATGTTAAAAGGTCCAGTTCTTTTGACTGCATCTACATTTGGTACATTACTGTCCATCTGATTTACTTTGCTGTGGAATAGTGCTAGTTTGTTCAGACTAATAGAATCTAACAAGTTACATCTCATTATCAACTAGATGTAGCAATGGCCCAACCTACAGTAAAGTTTTAAGCTCAAAAAAATCCTTTTATTTTATTTTATTCCATTCCCTTTATTTTGTTCCATATTATATAGTGTATTTTTACAACACAAAAAAGTGATCAAGGCCAAGCTATCACTTGGTTATGCAGTTATTTTTACTTTTTATCTTCTTAGTTTCTTTGGGAAAACAGCAATTACCAAGTTTTCCCTCCCAAAAGAAACCACTTTCAAATATCCAGCTGGTTTTCCCAGAAACACAGTGTATAATATATAACGGACATTAAAATAAGTTAACACACTATACAGGTTTAAACTCTATACACAGCAACTTTCATGGCTATAACTGTGCTTCATATGCTGACGCTTCATCTATACCAGAAATGCTTATTTCCCTAGACAGAAAGGTTTTTTCCATGTTAAAGAAAAAAGAAAAATTACTTTTCCCTTTCCCTAATACTTTCTTCCATCCCTAAACTAAAAGGGTTATGCTAAAAGTAAAAAACCACACTTCTACTAGTTTGTTTTGTGCCACATACTTGAATAAGAAAAACCCAAACCTACTGGTTTATCCTTATGAGTGTCTTCATTATTATTTCCTGTGCTGTCACTGGAGGATGCCACACTCATTAAGTGCTCATGTGAACCATTGCTACCTAGACTTCCATAGCCACTGGAACCGCTGTTGTGTACAGGCTGTTAACAACAACAACAAAAATATATAAATACACAACATATGTCAGCACACCAGCTTTAACCAAAATTGAAACTGTTACCAGTAATTCCATGTCAGGAAAAAAGGTTTTATTTTAGTTTTGGGGATTTCTTTTGTGAGGACTCCACAGATGCATGAAATCCTTAAAATACCAACTGGAGCTTTAACATACTTCAGAAAGTCTCATCTGGTAATCACGAGTGTAGTCATTTCCAGGATTGTAGCCAGAAATTCCAATACAATAGTAGACAGCTAAACAAAACGTCACAGAGATAAATGCCCTTTCTTCAGTGGGAAATGAAAAGGGTAACATTAAAGCACATGCTGTACCTGCAATAATAGCCGATAGATCTGCTCAGTGATTTCCTGAACACTGGGATGAAGGATTCTATCCTCTGTATAATTGGGAGCAGCAAAGACGTCTTCATTTAAGGGACCCCTGCACAAACCAGGCATATCCCAGTTCATTACAAATGCAATTCCTTCAACGACCACAACTTCACTTTACCATCTATATATAATAAACAGAATCTGACGTTTATTCTATTCCATCTACAACCTTTCAACCTGGTAAAATACATACCCTTACTCTGAGCAAGGCTTCCCTCTTCTGAAACAATTCTTGACAGCATTGGCAGAATTTGAAGGACTTCAAATTTATTTTTAAAGCACACAAACCCCAAATTTAAAAAGGAAGCAAGTTGTACGTGTGATTTTTTTTTTCTCCCTGAAAATCCCTTATCTTTCTTAAGGATCACTATGTAAACCCAAGGGGAAGGAAAATAAAAACAACAACAAAAAAATTAAAGTCCCAAGAGTTCATTGACTTACGTCCTAACTTTGTGTCTTCCAATAATAAATGAAACTTTTCGACTCCAAGGGTTGATGAAACTGGACCAGCTAGTGTCCATGGTTATATAGTCTCCATTTCTAGTGCAAAACCTGATTGGCGAATAGTCAAAAGGCTGTCCTCCATACTGAAGTACTGTAATGAACAATTAAAAAATAAATTTCAGATTTATATTTGCACAATTCTACTTAACAATTCATGATTTTACAATGATTTGCAAAGGAGGAAGCTAATATTTGAAGGAACAAGTACCAGATGCATCTATACATTTAGAAATGCCGGGCTACCAGAATAAATAGACCTTCATAATACTTGACTATGTTAAGAAAATCAACTTCAGAACACAACAAGCTAAAGATGACTGAAAAAATAGCATTACATTTTCAAAGTTTAACAAAACTTATTTTCTTCTCTATGAAATAAGACAGACTACCATTTAAAGTATGACTTCTGTCATTGCATTCTCAAGAAAATTTTCTTTATGTATGAAATATTCATTTACAGTCCATTTGTTTACAGCAGACATATCCTTCATATCAAACACAAAACTGAGTAATTTATTTTCATCTATCTGCATTAAGAATCAAGTTGTAGAGTAAAGGATGAAGTTTTTACTTGCAGAAAAATTCAGTCACAATTAATTTTCGCCTCCTACTTACTGAGGTCTTTGTAGTCATTACTATTAGCTTTTAGAAAAAAAAAATAACATTTCTGCCACAGTAAGAGATCACATACTTTTTTTGTGAATTGCTAGCATTAAAGGTCTGTCATTTGGGTGAAGATGCACCAAGACTGGTGTTCCTATTAAGTCTTGAGGTAGGTATCCCAACAGAGGTACTGCTCTGGGGAAAGAAAAACAAAGAAAAAAAAATCAAGTGGAATATACACATATTTAATATTTGAATTGTTTCAATTTCAAGTTTTCTTTACTCTTTTTCCTGTAAAGAGAAGGAATAATTTTAAGTTTAAATTTGTAGAAACAACAGTGCCAACTTAATAGCGGTAGTACTCTTTGAACAAGAGTACTAACTCTTCGTGGGGTGGTTGGTTTTGTTTTTTGCTAACTTTATAAAACAATGGGATCAGACCAAATCAAGGAGCCTGCTACAGCAGCTCTGTCTTTTGTGTGTTGCCCAGCGCTAATTTTAAAAGAGCATTAATGAAGTTTAATCTTGTAAAACTCTCATGAGGGTAAACAGTACCACAATCATTGGGCTGCAAGCCAAGGCTAAGGATCACAGGATTACTATAGCTGAACTAACAACTGGGTAGTTGACTAGGACTCAAGAAAAGTTTCTCACAGAAAAGTTAAAAGTTCAACTCAAAGGAGCTGCAAAGAAGCAAGCTTATTAATTAAAATACAGAATTAAAAGTAATGTTACTGAATTCCTGAACATTATCAATGACCACTTCTAATGATACAAATGACTAAGTTATGTGATTAAATAATTGGCATTGATCACTTAAGGCATTCATATTAAAGAGCAAGAATGAAAGGTCACAAACATCAGTTGGCACCTTAGCCTGAAAGATAACCACCAAAAACATGTTTTGGAAAAAAACCTAATGCTTAAAGTCAGTACTACTGTAATGTTTAAGAAGTTGCCAAATGCCAACAAGTCATCTTGTAAACTCAAAGCACTGAATACCTTCTCCCCAGGCCCACGCGCTGACAAAGGCCCAGCAGCAGACAGATCCTCAGGTATCTGAATAGCTTTAATTAAGATTTGGCCACAGTGTACCACAGACACAGGATGTGTGCTGTGTTGGAACTCAAAGCCATTATGGGACAAAAAGCCATCAAGACTGCACTTCCAGTAGCTCACTAGAATTAGATCAGTTCCCCAAAACATCAAACATACGCTTCTGGCAAAGAGGCCGAGATATTCAGGGGAAAATGAGGATAGCAACTAATGCTTTATTATTGAAGCAATTAGTTATATAATGAGTCTTAAAAGCTTGTGGTGATCTAAAGCAACAACTTGACAAAGCTGAAGCTGAAACTGGCATGAAACTCATACCAAATCATACCATTTTGACACATTAACATTTTAAAATGCTGCCTTGAACTTTAAAAAGTTCAAAGCACATGAACTCCTCTAGTGATATAACTTTTCTTAAAATGCCAATCTGTTAGGACTTCATCAAATAACGTTGTAAGAAGCAGAAGAAAACACAAGTTTTTGTTTGGAGCTGTTCCTATTCTTTGCCACCTGGTTTCTATAAGCCTGGCAAACTCTACATTTGTGCTACAACAAAACACCTATCCTAAAAGGGATCAAGTTTTAAACCGTTATTCATTCATCTAGTTATAAAGAAAGATGCAGATTTAGTCACTTCTATTCAAGAAAAAAAAAATCTCCACACATTTTTATACTGATATGAAGGTCACTGGAAGAATCAGGGATCTAGAATGCAAGATCGATGAGTAGAGATTGAGCTGGGCTTGCCTGTTCCAATGAAGAGGAGGCTAAGGAATGACTCAGGAGCTTTCCACAACTACTTGAAACAGGAGTTACAAAGATGGGAGTTAAATTTTCTTGGTGGTGCTGAACAATAAAACTATGGGCAATGGCCCCAGACTGCAGTCTGAAAGCTTATGCTGGATGTTAGGAAAAGTTATTTAACAAAGTGAGTAGTGTAATACAGAAGCAGTTTCCCATACAGATTGTGTAATCTCTGTCCTTGGGAATATTTCAGGCAGTATTGAGATAAGGTCACAGCTGATCTAACCTACAACCAGGCAACAGTTTCATTTCAAGCAGAAGGATGGAAAAGAGACATCCACCAGTCCCTTCCAAACAGCATTTCTGTGATTGTATAATCCTGTATTTGAGAATATTTAATTTACTAACTATTAGAGGCAGCACCTCAGCATCATTATGCTTCCTCATAACGAACAACTCAAAACAATTCAGAGTTTAAGTTAATAAACTCATTTAATGAATGCAATGCATATATGCCATAAGAATGGCTGATGAGGAGAGGGAGCAAATTTAGTTCCGTTTTATAGAACAACATTTAAAGTGTCAAAACAACATGAATAAGAAGTTTATTTACATTCTTACTGCCAGTTAAATAGGAAACTGCTTTAAATTCATTTACTAAGATCACTCCACTGCGAACTATACGGAATTCCTTACACCCATCATAGACATCAAGTAACAAATACTTTTCAAAGACACATACAGGAATGATCCATTCAATTTCAGGAAAATATCTATTTTTACTCAATATTCCGTGCAGAGATCCATCCACTTGTACAGTTTGGACAAATAAGCATTTTTCCAACCCACGAACACATACTGATTACAGAATTAACTTTATTTTATGCAAGTCAGGCAACAGTTTCAACATTATATTACGAACAATTCTCACTCAACAGCAGGTGTTCAGTTGTGTATTTTTAAATATTAGACTGCTTCCTCTAAGAATCTATTGTTTTGTGTATTCCACCTAACCCTGGAGACCTTAAGAGTAATAAACTGCATATGCATATCTTGATAAACATTCATCTGTCTGCCAATGCTCTCAGGAGCTAAATAATTAAAAATAAAATCAACCACACACCCTGCAACAACAGAAATAAATGAAGCAAAATCCTAATATCAGACCAAGATGTAATCAACCCTCACTGTGAGTGTTAGAAATGGTATTTGAGAGAAAGTGGCAACACCAGACTAACAGGAAATAAGCTTTCATGGTAGCCACAGAGAAGGGCCTTACCGTACTCACTCCACCCAAGCCCAAGAATAAGGGCAAAGCTCTCCATTCAGTAATCTTGCAATTTCTGTTAAGTTACTAGTGGAAATAAATTAACTGGGGTTGCATGGAAGAAGGGAAGCTTTACATTGTGCCATTAGCCAATTTGAAAAGATAAACCCACCCTCCAAAGTTGCAGTTGGCTTTGAGCATGTGTGGGAATGAGGGTGAGAAAAATCCATGAAGAGAACAGAATTATACTGAACTAAGTAGTTCTTTTGTCAGCTTAAGCTGTTTAGAGCAACTGTATAAATCGTACCATAGAAAAACAGTTTGTCAGCATTATGTTGTCTTCTATCCTGCAGGAACTATTCACACTAAGTCACAGTGTCTGCACAAGTTAACCAAAAATAGCTGTACCCTGAAGGCCAAATTTATCCTTGCTCATTAGCCATTGCCTTCTTCTACAGTAATCTCCAATAGCTACCTTTTGTAATTCTCATTTAATAAAACACATGTACTGCAGTAATACTGATGTGCCTGACCCCTCTGTAGATAAACTGTCTCAAAAGTCAAACAGTGTTGTTTTTGTTTTTGTTTTTTTTTTTTACTTTATCAGCTCCAGCTCAGCCAAACTTTCCAATAACCTCCCTTCCCCCAATTAATCTCTGGCTATTCCAAAGAGGCACAACTTACCGCACTGTGATGAGCCCTGGCCAGTATCTACCAAACACTGCTCGATACTATGCAGCACCCCCAGTGGGAGGGGAGAGAAAACAATCAACAGACACTGTGGACACTTCAACCCCCATGACAAGCACTGCAGCCACTCCAACCCTTGTGACAGGCACGACGGATACTCCAACCCCCATGACAAATATTGCAGCTGAACCAGAGAACCAACCTGTGCCGGTATCAGTCGCCCCTATATAGAATAAGAAATACAAAAAAACAATCAGTTTGCTCAGCAAGGGATAATGATGAACCAGGGCCACCACAGGAACAGAAAGAAGAGGCAGACCCAGAGGTAACAATCCCACCTGTTTCCCCAAGCGAGCTGTGAGATACGCAAAAAGGTCTCAGCCATCATCCAGGCAAGCACATTACCACCTGGCTGCTCCGATGCTGGGGTAATAGGGCCAGTAGCTTGGAATTAGAGTGGGGAAGCCAACCACCTAGGATCCCTTCCTAGGGAAGGGGGCACTGACAAAGCAATTGAGAAGAAGACATAAGTTCACAGCCTCCGGAGGAGACTTCTGCCAGGCATGAGTGAAAGGTATCCATTTAAGGAACATCTCGTATATCATCCAGGCAAGTGGACCACCAAGGAGAAAGGTACCCAGTACGTGAGGGGAGCAGTCGTGTGGGAGATGGTTTGTTACCCACAGATTCAGGTGAAGTCCAATGCACCCCACCCATGTGGCTGGACATTTGTATGGAGTGCACTATCATCACATGCCAACTCACTGGCAGTAGTGGACTGGAAAGATGAAGAAGGACCAATGGTGGATGAACTGGCTGGCCGACTGACAACAGTAAGAAAGTCTCTCTTCCTCCTTTGTCTTGGCTGTGGTGAAACTGGTCCAACAACTCAAAGAGAATAGATCCTACTTCTCAACTCTATGGCCTAGTGTCTCAGCTATTAGGAGTAGGTGTTCCTCTGCCCAAGAGAAAGACTATAGAGGGTACACACCATGAGGCACACTGTGGTTTTACCTGCATGACTATGGAGAAGGTAGGAGAAAGTGTGATGGGGAACTTACCTCTATCCTAGAAAAGCAGGCACGTGAGTTGCAGGGAAAAACAATTTCAAGTGGAGGTTGCTCTAGGAAAGTTGACGCTCTGGTCTCCAGTGGGCAGTTTCCCAGGCAGAGCAGGAGAGTTGATCCTACTCTCAATCCCTTTCCTGGGCCAGTCCAGGCAGGACAAGATGTTAAAAATGTGCTCTACACCACAGCTGGGGAGAATGGACCTACCTGAAGTCTTTGGCAGAAAGTACCAGAAGAAACGTGAGCTTGACCCCTAAGTTTTGGGGTTGGGGATTCTGAGAATCGGAAGCCCACTACACTCCAACTGAGAAAGATACTGGCAGCATATGAAGGAGTTCGAGCTGCTTTGGGAGTGATTGGTATTGAATCACAGCTCCTCCTGGCATCCCAACTGCTGGTGATGGGCTGGATGTTAAAAGGGAGGGTCCTGTCTACACATCATGCAACTGATGCCATCTGGAGGTGGCCAGTGCTCTATCCCTATACTGACCCATGGATGGTGGTAAGTGTCCTGTGGGTGGTGGTTGCAGCAATGGAAGCAGAGCAACTGGCAGCGCAGAGGTAAACCCATCTGGGCTGCCCCACTGTGGCAAGATATTGCCACCCAGGTAGAAAAGCTGGTTGTCAAAGTATCTCATGTAGAAGCTCATGTACCCAAAAGTCAGGCCACTGAAGAACATCAAAACAACCATCAGGTGGACTGGGCTGCTAAAATTAAAGTGTCGCAGGTGGATCTGGACTGGTAACATAAGGGTGAAAAAATTTTAGCTCACTGGGCTCATGATGCCTCAGGCCATCAAAGAAGGGATGCAACACATAGATGAGCTTGTGATCAAGGGGTTAACCTAACCATGGACACTATTGCACAGCTTATCCACGAATGTGAAACTTGCACTGTGATTAAGCAAGCCAGCCAGTTAAAATATCTCTGGTATGTGGCACAATGGTTAAAATAGAAATACGGGGAGGCCTGGCATATTGATTACATCACTTTCTCACAAACCTAACATGGCATGAACTACATACTCACAATGGTGGAAGCAACCACTGCATCACTGGAAACATATGCCACGCCCCATGCCACCACCCAGAATACTATTCTGGGTCTCAAAAAGCAAGTCCTGTGGCAGCATGGCACCGCAGAAAGAACTGAGTCAGGCAAAGGGACTCAGTTCCAAACAATCTCATAGATACTTGAGCCAAAGAACATGGCATTGAGTGGGTGTACCACATCCCCTATCATGCACCAGCCTCCAGGAAAATTGAACAGTACAATGGACTATTTAAAACTACACTGACAGCAATGGGTGCTGGAACTTTCAAACACTGGGATACACATTTAGTTAGCAAAAGCCACCTGGTGAGTAACACTAGGGGATCTGCCAATTAAGCTGGTCCTGCCCAATCAGAATTTTTACATACTGTAGAAGGGGATAAAGTCCCTGTAGCGCACATTAAAAATATGCTGGGGAGGACAGTCTGGGTTATTCCTGCCCTGGGTAAAGATAAACTCATTTGTGGGATTGCTTTTGCTCAAGGATCTGGGTGCACTTGGTGGGTAAAGTAGGTCAGGGAACTCCAATGTGTACCTCAAGGGGATTTGATTTGGGGTGTAAATAGCCAATGAATTGAACTGCATGAACTAATTGCTAAATAACCATGCCACTGCATATAATCATCACTATGGCTGCCATATACTAACAGCATTATATTAATGACCCAGGTTAATGAAGAGTGAGCTTTGATGGAGTCAGGACTGGTTTCAACAACTGGCACCCAGCAACTTCCTCAAGATCAAGATCTTCAACCTGCGGACCGTGGGCATGGCCCACATCAGATACACCAACTAGGAGCTATAGATGCAGCATGCAACAGACACTACACACCATCCTCCTGTCGCATCCAATGTCAACTGCCCACCACACCGCACCGAAAAGCTGGTCCCCCCTCTGCTGATGAATGTCACCCACTCCACTGACTGAGCAATCTCCGCATCATCTCTTCTGCTGTGAAAGACTGTCATGAGACGTGGAGCCCAAAGTTACAGACTAAATTAACTCAGACATTTTGGAGCTATGGCTCACAGACTAAGGGAATTATATCAACATGAATATATCAAAAGACAGGAAAAGCTGTGGTGATTAACTGGAATGTATTGGAAAGTGTGGGACTTGAGCATGACGTGGATAGCATGGAATAAAGGGTGGATACTGTCCTCATTTTGGCTGGGATAAGAGCTAATTTTCTTGTTAGTAGCTAAAATTGTGCTGCGTTTTGGATTCAGTATGGGATTTGGTATGAGAAGAATGCTGATAATATACTGATGTTCTTAGTTGTTACTAAGAAAGCAAGGACCTTCCAATTTCCCATGCTTTGCTAGTGTGCAGCTGCACAAGCAGCTGGAGGAAGCACAGCCAGAGCAACAGACCCAAACTGGCCAATGATATTCCATATCATACAACATCATGCTCAGTGTATAAACAGTTGGCCAATTTCAATTATTAAATTATTCTGATCTCAAGTCCCCTTACCTTTACCCCTCCAATTCTCATCCCCATCTCCCCAGACAAGGAAGGGTATGTGAGAGGTTGCATGGTGTTTAGCTGCCAGCTGGGTTTAAACCACAACAACAAGGGAAGAGGAAGAGAAAGAAAGGGGAAAGGTACCCTGTGTTTTCAACACAGGAACAAGTTAAGTCAAGTCTTCAAAACACTGTGATATTCCAAAGTGCATCCCTGTCCTTAAAGCTTGTTGAGATTATCTCCTCCTCAGCCAAGTATGCTCCTAACTCTGAAGGAGTATCCTCCATTCCATTCACAGACTTCACATTTCTATCACCTAAATATCCTTTGAAAGGCCCCAGGCAAAAGCAATTCAGAAGACTAAAGGAAACCTTGATTTACACCTTAGTTCNTACAGGTAATGACTGTTAACACAGGAATTTTCCTGACCGTGGGTTTCATTCATTGAATTTATGTCCAGATTTGCCTCAGACAGAAGTGAAACTAAAGTACAAGTTGTTACCAGGCAAACATATCACAGTGTAACGTGTTTTGATGCTTTTTTGAAAATTTGGGGTTAAACACTCTTTAGTAGTCACATAATTTTTTAACTCCCTCCAGACATCTTAACTAAATCCTAAAAATTTCTGTGAAGGTACTGGATAGCTTGTCAGTAAATTGAAGAAGAATATTTTTTTGCAAGTTACCTTTCATCTACGTCCTGGAACAAACAGGTTGGTGTGTGTGTAGTTGTAAAAATTCTTTTGTCAGGAGGAATTCTAGGTGCTGAGAGAAAAATAAAAGATTAACAAGTGGGTTTTTTTGCATATATAAAATACTTCAGGCTACATGTTTCTATTGAATACTGTGTAAAGTCTAAAAGTCTAAGAGCATATAGGAAAACAGCTTACTAGCTCAGCCTCTCAACAAAGGCAGAGAGCAGAACCAATTATCTTTCATTTAGAACTGGAGATCCCTGACAGTAACTCATAGTTGGGTTTCTTAGGCTGAAATTCATCTGTGCTACACCACATGGAAATTCCTGTAGCAGAACACAGAACAGTTCTTACTTTCAGGAAACTAACCTAGTCTTTGTGTATTCAGAGGCTTACCTTCATAACCAGAATGTACTTTTTCTGCAAGCAACACACAGCAAAGCTGGTCCTCTGCTATTTCTGGATCTTGCACTTTGATAAGATAAGGAGTCATCCGAAACGGGTGATAGCAAATCTCATTTTCATGCTCCTTTCCCGCACTAGTAATTAAACAAAGTTAATTATTTCAACAGATCCATCTTATGCTAAACAAAGCTTTGATTTATCTATTGTAATTTCCTTATGACACAAGGACTGTATGATAGCTCCTAAAATAGCACCCAAGAATGTAACTTTCTGAATTTTTTTTTTTTTGTGGCAGAGAAGCTAATTCTAATGGCATCCTTTGCATGCCAACTGCAACAAAGCCTCTCTACTTCCTGAAATACAAAGAACAATTGTTTTAAATGGAAATTGATGAAAAAAGAAAAATGCATCTCCTATGACAGATTAAGATATTTTGTTGAGCCCATAATCTTAACCTGTGACATTATACGCTTCAGAGGGATGAAGACTACTATATCTTCTCAGTTAACATAAAGACCTTCTTTTACTGAATATTTATCCCGATCTAAAAAGAACAAAAACTCAGAAATTCTTACCTATAATAACAGTTCTTTACTTAATAAGAATCTAAAGCATAGTAATGAAAAAAACAACCATTTACACAGTGATCAAAAAAAAAATTCAGTTGTAATAAGTTTGTAACAGCACAGCTTTATAAAACTAAAGCTTTTGAAACCAATATTAGTTGGATACAAAAATCTACAATAATACTAGCAGCACTTTTACAGTACATCCAACCTAACGCTCTGGAGCAGTGCACTGTCTGTATTTTGTTTGAAACTTACTTGTACCTTAACGATAAGTATTTATTTACTCCAGAAATAATTAAGCAATAGGATCCACAATTTTTGTTTACGGAAATGCTACCAGAGATGCAACAAGCAGTAAGAAATCAAATTGCACAAGAAAGAACATGGAGTAAGTTGCCAGCATTTCCTAAATAAAAGCAACTAAAGTAGAGGTGGCAAGAAGCAAACCCAAAGGAGCTGTGTCATCTAGTAACTGCAGAAGAGAAAGTTGTTACCCTCATGTATCTCTCTCTATGGGACACCTGAGATAAATTTAATATTAGACATTAGTTTTCTGGAATGAAAGAGACTGTAGCAGGTGCTCAACAGAAAAGTTCAATTAACATGAACTGAAGACTTTCCATTGCAGTAGGGGATACCATATCATCTTCCTTTATGGTTCAAATGCAATATTCATACCGATTAACCTCTAAGATGCAACTTCCTGAAATCACTTTGCAGTTTTCTCTGGAGCTTCTAGGAGTTAATCAACTATAGGACGTGCATATGGTTTTGCCTTATGTTCACATTATGGAAAAGTAAGAAACTTACATACCATACAGTTCTTATAAAAGCCAAATACTTTTGTAATGCAAGGTTTCATAATATAACCCTAAGCTTTATAATACTGTTGTCTTACCTGATGCGACAGAAAAAAGATTTCTCTTCCATGCAGTCCTGGGTGGAAGACTCTGGAAACATAAAACAGATTGCATAACAAGTTACATATTACTATGAGATTATGGTATTTAAACCAAGAATTTTTCCTTAAGTGATAAAGGCTGAATTCTTTTAAAATGTTTATGTTTCCTGAAGTCTCTGTATAGATTTCCTAAACAATGTACTTCTTAAGCAACTAAATCTGAATACCACCCAGATTGGGAGGCTGGTGTGGGAATCACAGCTGCTTGCTTTTTAAGCCTTCTACCAAAATCATATCTCAGCAGTTCCCTAGTTTTGAGCTGTTGACTCTGATCAGCTTTTTCACTGTACTTTATAGTTTTGACCAAAAAATTTTATTATCTAATCCACTTACTGGTAGTCTCCTTCAAAAAAAAAAAAAAAAAAACAAAACACACCACACATGAAAGCTTCCTCTTACTTTTTAAGCCTATTTCCCTCCTTCTCTAGAGTAGTCAGAAACTGATTTTCAAGGCAAACTCTGGTCTTTTAAAGGCCTGCGTGCAGTACTTCTGGATATTACATTCTGTGGCAGCTGATACATGCAATAGTGTACATAATTCCACTTACCACATTTTTGAGATTTGAAGCTATACACAAACATAATAAAACTACAGCACATTTCAGAAAAAAAACGCATAACTGAATAATATCTATAATTAACATCACTTGGTCAGAATTCACCATTGATCTTGTTCTGAGCCAGAGGCTGGATTAGAGACCTCATAAGGTCCCTTCCAATCTGCTTAATGCATGCATTACTTAGTATATATTTATTGCTAATTGTTTTTTTTTCAGATTAAAAATGGTTCCCATTTTTACTTAATAGACTTAGTATATAATGGATTGGAATTTCAAACATTTAGAGCAGATCTTGAATTTCAAGTGTTGGGTTAAAATAGTTTGCAGCTATTTCTCAATTCCTAACAGCTGTAGCTATTCTAGTAAAACAATCCTTCCACAAACAAATATCAAGTGCCCTAAGACACCGGATCCTTCACCATTAGCACGCCTAACATAATTTTTCTAAGGCTAAAAGAACAGAGCCACTTGGTGAATGCACAGTGATGGTAGCTGAAGTACATCTTTCTACACTGTAATCAAGGTGTCCAGTATTCAAATCATAACCAGTTTATAAGGAAGGAGGCATTATCCCCCTTATATCCGAAGAAAATAAATTTTAAAGAAAAACTGTGGTCATTTGATTGCTAGTGAAAGTAGAAAGCAAACCCACTATTCAGCATGAATACCTGCTTTGTTTTCATTCATCATTTGGACGAAAGGGGCACAAGAACCAATAAACAATGACATCCACAAGATTTTTAGCCAACAGACAAAGCCTTGCTGATTTATAAAAGTGTGTTATGCATCTAGTATTGTTCAGAGATGTTCCAACAATGTATCTGTGTTATACCCTCAAAAAGTGACGGAGAAGGATGAAGGATATTAAAAATCAGCTCAGTTATCTGTATTTGTGTGACTGAAAGAAGATCAGAGAAATATCTACTGTTGAGACCACTCACCAGCTCTATTACAAATATTCCATGATGGTAATCTGTATGGGGTGGTAGAAGTATAGAACACACTGACATCCTGAGGTGCCAAGAGCTCCACAAATTTGGCATTTTTAAAATAACCCTTCTTACAGTGGAGAATAGAAGCAGCTTGATCAGAGATGTACAAAATTTTCCCAGTGATCAAAGAAACAGCTACAGCAAACATATCCTGAAAACAGAAAGCTCAAATTATTTAGACAGTTTAAAACATTCTTCAATCCAGTATGTATTTATTAGAAAAACGCTTAAGATATAAAAGCATTAATAAATTAAAAATAAAAATTAAGGCCATGGTATTAAACCGTATTTGTTTAGGGAGCAATAAAATAAAATTAATCTGCTTGTGAAGCAGACACAGACAATACACTTTTTGAACTATGCAGTAATATACTAGCTATCTTACCAGGTTACAAGCCCCAAACATCATTGCCTAAAATTTTATTATGCAGAATTAATCTATGAATTAAAGAGCTTCCAGCTACAAAACAGGACATCTTCCCTGTGCTTGTTACGGGCATATTTTACATTCATGAAATTCAACTGGTTTGTGAAAGGCTGTTTATGTTAGCTTGTTCCTCCATCGCAAAATGAAAAAAAGTGCTCTAAACCACTTGGTAAACAATGAGAGGTAGAAGAAAATCCCACACAACCACACACACACACCACTTGT
>VZTO01009866.1:0-64093 GCA_013400615.1 Syrrhaptes paradoxus
GACAGTGGGACGTGGCTCAGGGACGATGGGACATGGCTCAGGGATGACGGGACCCCGGCCTGTGGGATCCCACCTTCCCTGTGCCACTGAGCAGGGGATAAAAATCTCATTTTCCTCCTTTGTGTGGCTTTACGACTCTGCACGGGAATGGTTTGGTCCTGGGACATCCCGTGTTGTCTGGGGAGAGGGAAAAACCTGTAAATTTGAGAGGGAAAAGGGGCCAGGGGAGCAGGAGGGAAGCCGCTGCTTCAGCCCTGTACCCACACCCAGGGGACCCCCCCCCAAGCTCGCACCCCATTTAAATCACCCGTGTGTGTGTTTTGAGGGAGGTGTCTGAGGTAAATTTGGGAGATTTGAGCTGGTTTCTGAGGTATGGGGTTTTATTTTCGGGAGGGAGTTGTTTCTCCTCCAACCTCTTGGTGATTTCTGCCTCTCTCTGACAGGGATGAGGACTCGCTGCCCTCCCCAGGGCTGTGGGGTGCTGGCTGAGGAGAAAAGGCTGAAGGGAAGGGCTGAGGACGGGAGGAGAAGGCGGGCGACGGCCGGTCCCAACGGCTCCGTGCCTCAGTTTCCCCTCCCAGCCGAGGTCCTCCCACGGCGCGGGACACTAGGGGGCGCTGCGCTCTTTGGGAGGCGCTCCCGCCTTCCCAACGGCCTCTCTTCCCTCTGAGCCACTCCCCCCGCTCGCCCCGCCCCCACGTCGCCGCACATGTCCCGCCCACCGCGCTGATTGGCCGCCGCCGCTACCGCCGCCATTTTCAAACCGCCGGTTCTCCGCCGTTGCTGCCGTTGTCGCCATTACCCCCCGAGTAGAAGCGGCGCGGCTTGGTCCGGTCCCTGCTTTCCCTGTGTCAGCATGGAGGCTGAGCCTGTGGGTCAGAAACCCCCTCAGCGGAGACGGAGCAGGGCCAGTGCTGGGTCCCGCGCTAGCCGCTCGCCTCCGGCGGACAGCACCCCCGGTGGGGCCGCCTCCTGCAGCCGGTAGGAGCCGCGATCCCTCCCCGTCTCCCCGTCAGGGGTTGGAGCCCTGCCAGGGGCCCGCGGTTCCCTTTGGGTCGTCTGTTCTCCTGCCTTAAAAAGGGGGAGAGGGCTCCCCTCAGCTTGAGGGGGACTCCACATCCTCCTGTGTGGTAAAGGGAAAGCCCGGCAGGCTGTGAGGGACCTCTTGCTCTCCTGCCTTACAAGGGCGATTCCCCCCCTCCTATCTCATAAGAGTTCCTCTCCTGTATCCCTCCTGTAGAGGGTCCTTTCCCCTCTTATGAGATAGATGCTTCTTTCCTTTCCCTCGAGGCTGTGGGGGATGCCTCTCCCCGTGTCTTATAATAGAGGACATCTCACCCCTGGCAGGCTTTTCCTCCTGCCTTATAAGACTTTATAAAAAGTAAACATGTGCACGATTTTAGAGGATCCGCAAATAACTTGTAATTAGGCAAGGGGTCCACCAACACCCCGTCTTAAATGGTAGGAGGAGGGGAGGCGTGTTCCTCGGGTCATAACCCGGTTTCCTTGCCTGTTCCTGGTCTGTAATGGGGGTAAGCTGCTCCTCTCTCCCCCTCTGTGTGTCAAAGTACCCCTAGGCTTTTGGGCAAAGGCTTTCCTTTTCCACCATCTCTTCTGGAAGCCTCTGGTGGCTACATCAGTTTGG
Organism: Syrrhaptes paradoxus; assembly: GCA_013400615.1. NCBI lineage: Eukaryota > Metazoa > Chordata > Aves > Pterocliformes > Pteroclidae > Syrrhaptes > Syrrhaptes paradoxus. The sequence goes on from VZTO01009866.1 coordinate 1,646, forward strand.
GAAAAGGAGGAGAGAATCGTTGTTGCTCCTCGAGGTGGGAATAATTTGGAGGTGGGATGTCTCTTACACTCCCTGGAAGGATCGGTTGAGCCTCCAGGATTTCTGCAGGCTGTAACACTGGATCAACTCCCTCTCTTGGGCACGGGGAGGCTTGCCCCAGCATCAGCCTTAGTCTGTTTTTAAAGCCCTGTGTGTGCTATCTATTAATGTTATTTTGCTATGCTGAAGTTGGGGGGCTTTCCCAAGACCACCCAGGGAAAGAAACTGTTACTTCTGAAGCTAACCTGATCTGCTTTTCTGTGTTGACCCCATTAATGATCCCTGGAGGTGTTTAGGAGCAGCTCCTGCCCTAACAGCAGCTGACCCCTGAGTGACCCATCTGCTGACTCATATCTAGGCAAACCCAGATTGATCAGTAGAGCTTGTGTTTTCTGCTGCCCTCAAGGTTAGGAAATTACTTCTCCAAGCATGCAGGTGATGTAGAAACCACCCATTTCTGACAAATGTTTCTCTAGTTATCTCAGCACAGTTTCTGCCTCCAGATGCTGCGTTTGGGCAGAGGTTTGCTCGCAGATGTGATCAGGGTCTTCCTCACTGCCCTGGTTCTTTGTACCTGGTGGGAGATGGCAGCCTGTCACATCCCAGCTTGGCAGCTGCTCGGGTTGGAGTGGGGAGAGATGCTCCTGCTCTTCCTCCAACCTCGTTTGTGCCATGGAGATGAGTGAGAGGAAGGTGACTGGGGCAGTCCCTTGTTTTGAAACCTGGTGAAATTCCCCACAGGCTGGTGTGGATGTTATTAGGTGACTTAAATCAAGGTAAAGTCAGTGAGTTTGGTTTTTGTAGTTGCTGGTTTTAGTAACCATTGTGCGTTCTGGATGGCAGAATGTTTTAATGAACTTTTAAAAAGAAATGTTTTCATAGAAACATGCTGCAGTATCGTCTTGAAGATCAAACTGTAACTCTGTAATTACTGCTCTTGAAAAGCGGAGCATAATTGAAGGCTTCAGTGATGAAACACACTTGCTCAGTTTCTGGGATGGTCGCACATTCCTTTGTGAGGCTTGTCTGTGCGGAGAGGCCCAGGGAGGTTGGGATAAAACTGGGGAGGGAGTTTATGCAGATAAGACATGTATGTATTAAACCTTCATCTGGAGACTCCCAGGCAAGGTGATGCTGGCTTGGCACCTGGATGTGGTCTTGCGATGTCGATAGAGAATTCTGGCTTGAGGCTTGTTCAGAGAATAATGGAGAAGTTTAGACGCCAGTTAGATCCTTCTCTGCCTTCTCTTCCCCGCGCTGTGCTCTGTCTCATTCATACTGTGCTACAGCCCCAGTACCATCTTGTTCGCCCTCGGCAGGACATGCTCCAGTTTCCTGTACTGGGAGCCGGACCCAGTATCCAGATGGGATCTCACAAATACTGACTGGCATCGTTTCACCTGCTTGCTGTGGTTCTGCTACCCTAGGGATGCAGCACCAACCATCTTGCTGCAAACCACTCACAGCAGAATTTAAATTAAATTGTTTAATCCATTCAGCTGTTGAAGTGGCAAACTAGGTGAAAGACAGGTTGGTTTAAAAAAAAAAAGGCAACTGGGGCAGTTTCCAGGTTTTTCTGTTTTTTTTTTTTTTTTTTTCAGCCACTTCAGCCAAATATGCAAAAATCTGTGTTAAATATCAGTGGTCCTGCAGCCAGGCTTAATTCCTGAGCTTTAAATTCATCTAATGTTGTATGGGCTGGCATAGGTTAGTGTGTGATTTTTTTATTTTATTTTTTTTTCCCCTTGGTGACTTCATCTCTCCACCTGTTGTGGGCAGGGTCAGTACTTGAGTCTCTGGGCTAGGACAGGCAAGAGCTCCAACTGCTTGTGGTCTGAACACCCAGCCTGCTGCACACGGCTGCTTTTAGCAGAAAATCCCCGAGCTGCGGAGCTGAATTTAGCTGGGCTCCCAGAAAAGCAACATGGAGCATTTAAGCAAAGGACTCTGCTCTCTAAACAAGCTCTTTTGCACCAGAACATAAATATATTTAAACATACGCACAATAAATGACCTCACTCCCCTGTTGATTTGCTTTAACCTTGTGTGCACACACACTTATGAAAAATCTTTTGTCTCCAGCCCTGTAACCTGACGCTGCAGGAGGAGTCCTCTGCCCACCAGTCTCATTTTAGTCAAATATCCATCCTGGCAGAAGCACAGCTCCAGTTGCAGGCCTGAGGCCTCTGATTGAAAGACTCCATGAATACACGAAATATATTCAGCAGTGTTTGAGGGCGAGGTAATATCCTTTATTAGATGTGTCCTCTTGACTTGCTTTTGTACCCTTAGACTCTCACGGCTACAACATTCCTGAGCAGCCTCAAATCTGTTTCAGGGAGGGGTTTTTTAAGCATTTGTTTAACCTGTAGAAAGCATCAGGTTTCACTTCGATGATACCAGAGAATTCCTGACCCTTCCAAAAGAGGGGTATGTGACCAGGGAGGTGTGAAGGGATGTGGTTTGGACAGAGTATTTATAGTCAACCTCTTGTCTGTGTAATCCCAGAGTTCTGCCTAAAAAGGGAGGAGACAGTCGATAGCATGCTAGAGACAGTGACTTCACACAGTTGTGGAAAGTGAATATTTCCTCTGATAGCTCTGATCTGGGAACTGCTTTAACATCATCTAATTTTCTGTTCATCCCTTTCCCCCCCTTGGCAATACCACAGTAGTTCTTGCACGGTGGTGTAACTCAGGTTTAATGTATGAACAGGAGGAGTAATTGCTCTGAACAGAGGGAAAGGAAGCTAGAGAGCGTGCCCAAAGCAGAGCAGTCCTAAATGAGGAATGAATTTACAAATAATGTGTTCTCTCTGTTCCCAGCTAGTTTCTGACCCAGAATCAGACCATGTTACTTGCTGCTGGATGAGTGGTTCTTTGAACCTTGTCCCCCCAGCTCCGGCAGCTAGAAAATGACCAAAAAATTACAGGTAGGCTTTAGGGACAGATAAAAGAAGCTTTGTTTTGGGGTTTGTTTGCTCTGTAATCTTGTTCCCAACTTCATAGTTTATCTAGTCTCAAGGTGAATCCAGGTGAAGCTGACAGCTCAGGGGTGTGTTATCTCTTCTGAGGTAACACACAAATAAAACAGTGAGTCCTCTCTCCTGCGCCAGACAGCCTATCTAACCCCAGCTTGCATCTCGCGTACCTCTTTTGCCAAGCTGCATGAGCTGGTGGTGTGGAGGCTGGCTCTGGAGGAGCTCCCTCCAGCTGGGGTGGCCCAGCACTCTGCTGAGATGAGGCAGAGCCAAGGCTGGAGCTTGCAAATTTTTTTTTTTATCTTTGTCCAGAGTCAATTGTTCGATATCTAGAAACATTTTGTAGCTTTCATATTGCAGAAGCACCTGGAGGCGATCGTGCAGGATTGGAGTATGGCTGCGCTGAGCTTCTGAGGATAGAGAGGGGCTGTCAAGTCACACACCTAGCTAAAGCCCTACCTCCTGCTTCCCTTCCTGAGTGTCTGCATCTTTGATAGTGCAGAACCACAGCTCTTGTCAACCGCTGCTCCTGTGACTTGCATGCCTCTTCTGTCATCTGCTGGTACTTGCTTGGCACCTGGGGTCCCAGATCGTGTAAAGACAACACAGTTCTGAACAAGAGACAGCGATGTGTTGCTTTGAGACAAGCTATCTGCTGTGGATTGTATGTATTCATGTATTTGTAAATATTTTGGTTGTAACCGTCACTTCTCAGTAGTTATTCAAATGGAATTAATCCCAATTAACTGACTGACTTTGTATGGAAGGATTAAAAGAAACTAGTGGATTTATTTAGGTCACATTAGTGTGGAAGGTGGAAAAGATACTCAGTTGCCAAGTTGTGCAAACATGGGTGGTGTGACAATAAACCCCTGAGCAAAAGGTGGTCTGAAGCAGGCTGACCAGTGTCGACTTGAGAAAACACGGACAAACAGCCTCTGTCTGGCATGGTTGATGGATGAGGCTGAGTAGCAGGTGTTGGGGAAGAGCTGAGAGTCTTGTTTTGTGTTTTCTCACAGATGGTGCAACTGCAAACTGCTGCCAAAGGTAGGGTCTGGTTTCCCCAAACCAGCTCTGTTCCTGCTGCTTTCCTTCCAGCAGTCCCAGTCACTGTGTGGCTGCAGGGGGAACTGGGTAGCTGGTTTTCTGTTGAACCTGTACTCCAAAAAAGTGAAGTTTCACACTTAATTAGCACCCGAACCACCTTTCCCTATGGCCCCGGGACTGCTGAATTCAGGTTTGCAGGGATCTGGCTAGGAGGAAGGGAGAAAGATGGATTTTTTTTTTTTTTTTGGTGTCATGCTGAAAAGTTGTAATGTGAACTAAGACCCTTCACTGCAGCCTGTGCAGGAGGTTTGTCAGGAAGAAGGTTTGTTTCTGTAGCTGAAATGGGAACAAAGAAGCTGGTTTTCCATTTGGGAGAAAGATGGGTTTTAAGGAGGCATCCGAAAAGAGAGAGTCCTTCCTGAATTATATGTTTACATATTTTTTTTTCAGATCTTCCCTGATCACCCACTTGTTCTGCACAATCTGCAGTAAAATCTTCAATTGGCTTTTATTTATTCACCGTACACATTTATACTATTTAAAGTCAATTGTTTGTTGGCCAGTGACCTAACACTCTGTTGTGAAGGCCAAAAGTTTTTGATGGTGATGCCTCTCTCTTTCCTTTCTTCTTCCTAATTATGGCTTTTCTGAAATGAATGTTTGTTTGCTCTTGATCTCTGTTGTGATTAAAGCCTATATTCCGTCAGACTTTCTTGGGCTGGTAAAATAGTAATGAAGAGTGCAAACATACACTTTTCTTTCCTATTATCACATCAAAGTTAGCATAAATGGAAACTTTTACTCTGCTGAAGAAGGTAGCTATTAAAATGCATCACTTGAACATAATTGGAAGCTACAGTGTAGCTTTCAGAAAATGTCTAGAGGCTCTCATATGACCACTGGTTTTTATTCCAAAAGCAGGCTCTGTCTGGGTCGGGATGTGTTCAAGGCACAGCAGGTTTATGCAACCATTTCAACCAGTTGTCCTTCCACAGGCCTCAGACACTCTCAGGAGCTGGGTAATGCCGCAGTGGCTGTAGTATCCGAAATTTTGTCCTGAAGCTACCGTAAGAGCATGCTGATACTTAGGCAATCATTCATAAAAATCAAATAAGCTTTTCGGCTTTTTAAGGGTTAAAACCCCACTTGTGTACTTTATTTGTGCTTCTCCCGAGCTGTTCTTTGCACAAGAACTCCACAGTGTCAGCAACTGGGAGATCACTCGGAACAAGTTAGGAATAAAACTGGGAAGCTTTAGACTGATAGCAGTGATTTTTGTGACACTTTTCTTCCTCTATAGACTGTCTTTCAGTGCAATAGCTACTAGCATTTTAAGGTCATCTTTACCTTTCCTTACACTTTGAGTGTCAGAAGTTTAGTTAAAATCCAGAATGTTGTTCTTGTAGCAAACTGGAATGAAATCCTGACCTTGCTGGACTGGGCACCTATTGGCAACTATTGGTGCTGGGGAGCTGCCTTGTACCTGGGGTTTTTCTGCAAGGGACAAAGAAGGTGTGAGCATACCTGACTAGTCAGCCACACAGCTCTGGAGATAGTTCTTTTTTTTTTTTATTGTTAGGATGTATGAAATGTGTTAAAACACAGGCAGAGTTAATAAAACAAGCTGAAATATACCCTTCATGTACTTTCGGTAGCCTCTGAACAAGTGTGTCTAGGAAATGCTGGTAGTGCTTGTGGAACACACTTCCACCCCAGTATGCTCCCAGTGCAGCCTGGTGTTTCTCAGTGCTTGCAGATGTTGGAAATTAATGAAATTGCACATAGGGAAGAAGAGATGAGGGTTGGGGGAAGAAAGACAGACCTGGAAAATCATTCAGAACTTGCTTTTTGTAAACCATGGTACTGCTGCTTTCCCAGCCTACATGGCAAGTGCCACCAGCCAGTTAAAACATTTGGGCGCTCTAGACATCCCTCTGTGTGAATGTTGATTATGGGTGACACCAGTCTCTTAATTACTATATGCTGATGATAGCCAGCTTGTTATTGTCTTGTATAACAGAAGACGTGCTGCACTTGCCAGATAATTATCTTCACTCACAAATCATTATCCTCAACATCCACTTGCTTAAGCCTACCTATTACTGCTTCAATTAATGTTTTTAGGGCAAGCTCATCACAGATGCCTTGCAGAATGCTCCCTTCAGATAAGTAACTCACAGTGGATGAAGACTGGATATTAGTGCCGAGCCTAGGCAACGGCAGTCCTGCGAGTCAAAAGATAAGGATAGCATCTCCCCTGTAAACATGAGTCCTTCAGTCCTTTTGCACCCAGTGAAATAATCTTTGTGTGTGCTGAAGGTGTATTTTCTACCATAAGGGATCTTCTTAACTCTAGCTGTCTCTTCTGACAGTGCTTTTGACCAAGGTATCGGGCAAAGGTTGGTGTGATCCCTCAGCAGTTACACGGTTCTGTGTGGTGAGAAGACCTCACTCTTCCCCTTTTTTTCCCTTGTGAGTAGCCACAGTAGTTCTTAAGAAGAAAAAGCACTTTATCAAATGCACTTGCAGCAGAGATTGGTATTGCTCTGCTGGTATTTAAGAGGTGGGTCATTAAAATATTCTTTACAAAATAACAAATTATGTTAACCCCTGTTGGATAGGAACAGAGCACAGAGGTGATGTTTCCTCTATTGCAAGCAACAGGGCAATAGAAACTACAAAATATCTGCTTCTTGCCCTCTCACTGCAGACAACACACATTTCCAGATCCTTTGAGCAAGTTTAATAGCTGCTGGTTATAATTGCTGATCTCCTGGGATCTGCTGTGGAAAGAGGTAAAAATCAGTGGCACTGTTGGTCTCATAGGAAGATTAACATGTGAAGAAGAGTTTTATGAAATGGGCTTTGCTGCTTTTTCAGAGAAAGGCCAAGAAAAAGCAACTAATCCTTACAGTCCTACTGTTCTGCCCAGGGGAGAACTGACTGACTCCAGATGAGGAGAATCATTGAAATCCTGCAAGTAAGAGACTATCCAGGCATCTACCTCAGTTATCTTAATTCTAGGAGGAGCCTCTGTGTCTTGGCTATATCCTGTGTGATCAGAGGAAACTGAAACAACATAAAGATGGCCTCTCAAAGGACCAAAACTTGCATCTGTAATGCAAGAAAGAGCAGGTAAAGGCAGTGCAAGAACAGGAGAATTTGAAAGGGGTGGAAAAATGCCTGTTAGATACTGTAGAGGGTATGTAGTCTGAGAGAAATTGGGAAATACCAGAGTTCAGCTAAGCAAGAACAGCAGGAAGTTACCAGCCTTCCCTCTGAGTAACAGTGGTGGGCACAGGATTCACTGGGGATGGCAGTGGATGACTTGAGGAGCCTTAAAATGAAGGCAAATCCATGTTGTGCTGCAGAAAAAGATAGATCTTCCAAAGGGGGCTGGAGAGTGCAGAGAGGAATAACATTATTAATATGGAGGAGTAGAAATAACTTTTGTAATGTCTTGACAAAGAAGTGTGCAAGTGTTGTCCTATATATTTGCTAAAGTCAGGAAAGTGTTAAATCAGTAATATATCCAAACAGGGAGCAGAGTTTAGCTGTTATGAAAGGCTACATCTATTCCCAACACTTATTTTTGCCAGAACAAGATTTTGACATACGCTTAAGTGTGAGGTCCAAGTCATACCAAAGTTATCTTGCCTCTTGACCTGCGTTCCACTGTTGGAGAGGCAGCTTGGATGTACCATGTACGCTGCCACCACATTAAACTTCAAGTCTAACGGGGTTAAAGAAAAGTTTAAGTTATGAAGGAGAAAAGATCTGGTTTTATTTACTTAACTCCCCTCCTCAACTCCAGGAACATAACAGACCTTGTACTTGCATCCCCACTGGATAAAAAGTTGTAAGAACTTGAGTTTTGGGAAAGTGGAGACTGCTTCAGACTAGCATCCTGGGGCTCTGGTGCTCCCCATCATGCTGAGTGGATGTAAAAACAGCACAGACTCAAGGCGTGGCTGCTTCCCTGACTGCCCTAGCTTCACATTAAAAGCCTTGAAATTATTGAACCTGAAATATTTCACCAGCTCCCATTGCTTGTGCTTAACCCTTTGGGAGGGTTTAAACTCCCAGTTTTGCTTCTGGAGTATTTTCAAGAGCTCAGATTGAAAAGAATTGGAAAACTAGTTTCTTAAGTATTTTTTTTCTTGTCTAAATTAAAGAAGAGATGAAAAATGTTTCCAAATATCTTTTCCTGCCCAGGTGGACCTGTAAGGCTTCTCATTATCAAATCACCTCTCATTCATTCTCACATGCTGCCATGCAGGTTTCCAGGTGGTGGCCAGCAAACCTCCTGTTCTTGTGCCTGCTAGAGACATCTGTAAGCCCTCTGGAAGGCTGGCAGCGATGGGTATGTAAGGAGGGAGCATTACCTCTGCTAAACATAGCTAAACAGATTACTGAAGGGGGTGGGAAAACTGACAGCCTCGAAGCCCTTCTGCTTCTCCACAGAGATGGTATTTGACAGAGTTTAATAGAGCGTTGGGCATGTCAAGTTGGGACAAAATTGTTGTTAACCTGTGGAATTGCCTGTCAGATGGACTGGCTTTAACGTGCGATATTCTGCAAAGGAGGGTTGGAAAGGTGAGGAGGTTCTAGAAAGCAGAGCATATCACCATAGCACTGTGATAACTCTCCGCAGGGCTAGAGCCAGGTGTCTTTGGGAAAGGGGGGTAGGAAGAGAAGAGAAGCTTGGACAGGCAGAAGAAGCAGCATTTGAATATCTGATGGGAGAAGAACGGGACTGTGCTGCTGTTTCACCAACAGAGAACTCGTGGGATGTCTTCAGCTTCCCCTGTTGTGTCAAGCTTTTCAAATGTCAGAGCTGTGTGCTTTAAATATTCGCATTGTTCCTGTTCTCAGTGAGGGAAATGCTCTGTAGTCACATCTGACATCACACCAGATGTCAAAGCTTTCCGTTTCTCTTGTATTAAGAAGCGTTTGCTTCATCTCTTCCGGTTTCAATTTTCTGGGCAGCTCTTTGTCTTCTCAAAGTTATGCCAAGTGAAATCCAGCCTGTTAGGGTTGACAATGTTTCTTCTTCCTCTGGGCTCAATTTTTGGGAACCATTTATATGTGGAAGGATGTGAGCATATGCCTTAGACCATTTTTTCAGCAGTGTCAAAGTAAATATCCTACACTAAAGTCCTCTTCAGCTCTTATGAAGTAATAAATCTGCCAAGCTGGCTTCCACTTCACAGAAGCAGTTTCTTTTAATACAATAGCACAAGAGAAAGGCAGAATACTTCTTTGCCTTCCTCATGTATTCAGGAGGGTGATATCTTTCTTGAATTTAGCTTATTAAAATGTTAGGTGTTTTGTCTTACCAATATCTTTTTTTTAAAGGTACTCAGGATAAGCTGTGAGTAATCTTTTATTGCCTGAAAATAAAGATTTACTCAAGTCTTTCCCTGATCTAGGACGTGGGGATATGATAAGCTGTTGTCTAGATTCACATCTATTAAAAGTATGGAGAAATGTTTTAGAGCATTTTAGTGTGTGTGTCTAGTGGCTGCAGATCTAACCCATGGATCTTTCTGTAGAAAGATGAAGAACAAGCACTAACTTAAAAACTTGTTAACATAATTTTATAAATGAAGGATTCCTGAATAGAGGCTCATCTTTGCTGGAAGCTTGGAGAAAGATAGTTGGGGGTAACTGATTTAAAAATATATTTTTTTATATATCGTGTGAGCTGATAACTATGGAAGCGGTACCTTTTGGCAGTTGTTGTGGATGTTGCTGTCTGTGGTAGTACACAAGCACAGTTTGGGAGCCTGGGACTGGAAGTACAAGAATGAGGGAGGTGTGCTGGTGAAAGAGATCTTACAATCATAAATCTTGGATGGATCTAGAACCTCAGAATTTCTTGCGGACACTGGTTGTACTGAGAAGTTGTCATTACTATTCGATTTCCTGATTTGAAAATCCTTTCTTGTTGGATTTTTCAGCAATGCTTTTCTTCTAAAACATTGCTAAGATTTAAAAGCAATGTAGATTAAAATATGACCTCGCTGAAACTGAAGGTGAAGTTCCCAGTAAATTCACTGATTTTTACCATAATATTCCAGGATTTTACCCTAGACTGCTTTGTATGATGGATTCATTTCCACGGAAACTTCCAGTCTCATCTGACTTGCAAGGACTTCCTCTCTGAATACTGGAAAAATCTCATCCCTACAGTTAATGCTTGTTTTCTAGCTCTGCTATCGGTTGGCTAAAGTTACTCTTTGCCTTCTCACTTTATTTTTTCCCTTTCCCCCTTCCTTTCCTGGCAGATCTGCCAGTATATTTTATACTTTCGTTTCTGCATCATCTTTAAATCTGCTATTATCTGTGACGTTGCTCTGAAGAAACAGCAGGAAACACAGGGTTTCTGGTGAGTGTCAAGCCACTGCAGCACTGAAACTTAAAGGAAAGTTTTGAAATGCCTGAGAGAGGAAAGCAGCGATAAGGCAGCCCTGACAATAATATGTGGAAGGAAGAACTCTTCCCAGAACCGAACGTGATAGTGAGAAATGAACAAGCACTGGGACGCAATGGAGTGAGAGAAACAAAATCATTATATGAAAGTTTCCCTAAAAATAATTTATAAGTGGGGAGGAAACAGCTGGTGATGATCCTGAGGCTGCTGAGGTCAGGCAGTTAATGAAGATGGAAAAGCCTTTTCCCCAGTGTTAACCAGTTGAAGAGAAGCTCTACATGCACAATTCCAAGGAAAACTAATGGAATTTGAGTACTTGCATTCCTTTTATACGGGCAGTGTTTGGCTGCCTTTTGTGGGTTAAAAGATGTAAATATTCAAAGTACACTGAATTCTTATTTCCATTTCAAAATTCTGCTCACAAGTAATGAGTGTTCCTGCTTGCATCAGAGCTGTTGTTCGAGATAGTGTCTCTTGTATAATGTGGGTTTTTATTTAGTGTCTGTAAAGGTGAAGCTGGTGCCTTGATGCCTTTTACTGCTGTAATTGAAGGGCCTTCTAAAAAAAATGAAATATAAATGAATGCAGGAATTACTTCATCTGCTAATCAAGACCAGCAGCTGAATATAAACATAAAATACTCCAGATTAGGAAAATGCATCCACTGGATTCTGAAAAAGACTCCAGGTAGATCATTCAATTTGAATTTGGCTTGGAACCGAGTTGTGTCACTTAAGCTCTTCCTGAAAGGAGTTTTGTCTTGCCAGAGCCAGTCCTCCGGTGAGTTGGCCAGCCATCTTCCACAGACCTGGGATGGTTGTTCCTGAGGGATTTCTGCTTTGTGTTTCATGGGGAAAAATACTTCATGCAGTGGAGTGCCATGGAGATCAGGGCCTTTGGTAAATGTGGTAAGAGTGTGTCCTCAGCGGCCAGCCACTGCTTCGCTTTGTGCGTGTCTTCACAGCCACACACGGGCAGCGTCCTGTTTGACTGTGACTTTGTCACCTCCTCGCAAGCCCTGAACACAAAGCCTGCAGGCATGAGCTTAGAAATTAAATTCATCTTCAAAACTAAACCATGTCACGCTATTAACATACCCAATGAGCTGGAGAAAATGGCAGGTGAAGGTTTGTGACTTCCTTCCAAATAGGATTTTAAATGGTCATTATGTTTGTCCTAGCTGCACATCTCATTGCTTCCAAGCTTTTATCCTCTGCAGGGAAAACACCAGCGGTCCCTGGAGAGCAGCTGCAGCTTCATGTAGTATTCACGTGCCTCAATACATACCTTGTTCTTTTAACTGTTTAAAATCTGCAGCCTCGTTGTTTTGGTTGGCGTACCTCTTCCCTTTGCTGTGAGAAATGTAAATAATTCTTCAGTTTCTCTGCACCCGAAAATTACAGGTTGCCAGCAAATCTGTTGAACTCTGCAGTGCTATAGACTTGGTGGTCCCACAGTTACCACATCCTGCTGAGAGGGGAAGTACCTTATTAAATGTGCTGACATAATTGTCAGCAATTATCTGACCAAACCTTCAACTTTACCTGCAAATGGTCAGGACAGCAGGCTTGATCACAGGCCTGGACTTCCTGGTGCCTTACCCTCCTCAGGCAATTCTATGGAGGGTTACTTTGAAGTCTTCCCAGAAATTAAGAGGCCCTACGGAGAGGAAAAAGGCACAGATTATGTCAGGATGGGTCCCAGCTGGACAAGGTGACTTCTTTTTCTTGACCAGGACCCCGTATTTGTCAACAAGTTTTCCAACAGCAGTACTGACATCATGATCTTACAGCTTCGTGCCCCAAGCACCATCCCTGCTCCCTTTGGATCGTTCGCTGCTCACCTTTATTCTTCATCTTTGGTGAAGCCAACGAAAACACAGACTTCAACAACAATAAAAAAGGCAGAAAGCCAATAATATAGTTAGAATTGCAAATGCCGGTGGGCCCCACCTTATGTGGAGGAGTAGTAACAACTTTGGCTGAAGTTTCCTGCAGGTTTTAGCAAGCAGTCCCAAGGACAGACAATAATGCAGCCTGGTTTCCTACGGAGCTGGTTTATGCTTGGATTCTCTGATGTCTTTTTCTCACCACCTCCATCGTCGAGGTGTAACAGTTCATTCACAATATGCAGAGTTGAAAGAGAAAGGTTTAAAAAAAAAAAAAAGGTGTGTGGAGATGAGTCCTTGACTCTGGGGAATGGAGGTAAAGTTTGTTAGGAAAGGCATAAACAGGTGTACCCACTTTTGGGGGCCTGGGCCCTTCTGCACTATGACCCCAGAGGTGGCTGAGCATAATTTGGATCCTCCCCGTGCTGCTGTGCAGAAAATTTTGCTCTCCCTACGGTGTGAGGGGTGGCTGGGCAGCAGGAGCTGCTGCAGGATAGCTTTTGGGAAGGCAGAGACCTTCCAGCGCTGTTCGGAAGAGGCTCAGGCTTCTCCCTTTTCTCCTCTGTCTTTTTCAGGTGTTTTCCTGGAGCGTTGTTACAGCCAGGAGCTTGCTTCTTGCTGTGTAATAATTCCTGTTTTCAGTCCCTTCAGGAGCTGCCAAGCAGGCAATGAAATCCTTTCCCTGTAGGTGTCACCACTGCATTGGGAAACAGATCTTTTCAATTTCAGCCCAAGGTACAACCTGAGTGTTATTTCACTCCTGCTTTGAGCTTATTTACAAAAAATTGACCAGTTGGGCTACATGTGAGATTAATTTCATTTTACTATGTCAAATGGTTAGTGATTCCTCACCCAGGATGAAGGGAAATAATTTCTTGAATACTACAGGATGACTTTTTTTTTTCCTGCACTGAATTAATATTCTTCTATGATATACTGTCTGTTAAACATGTCTTTTTTCCTAAATCATTTAAACTCAGCTCCAAGGTGATTTGAGGGGAGAAGCAAACCAAAGCACATGAACACGTCCTGGGTGCCCTGGGCTCTCAGCACGTGGGTGGGCTGGAGGAGGAACGCGGCAGAGCTGGGAGTGTTCATCACCTGTGTCTTCACTTTAAAGCTCTTCTGCAAAGCTGTCTGGGTGGTTCCAGGTTCATTTCTGAGAACCCACAATATGTTAGTCTTTGGCATTAGAGAGACCACAAAAGCCTATTGCATAAAGTCAAAATTAAGCTGATTTCCCTCCCACGCACACATAGAAGTCTTAAGACTTTGTAACTGCTTCCATATCTTGCTTAGTGAGAAGAGTCAGCTACAGCGCTTGGCTTAGTTTAAACCTCTAGATGCAAGGTTTTCCAGCGAGCATAAGTGATTTAATTTAATTTAATTCCCTTAGGTGGTGACTTTTTTTATGTTCATGAGTCCCTTAAACTGGCTGGAAAATATCACCCAGAGCACTAGGAAGCATTAACTAATTAGTGGCTCGTACTCAAAGTCCTTCACAAATGACATTATTTGTTTCAGGGGACTTTGGACTTCGCACAGCAATCTCCCGAAGCAGAAGGCCTGAGCAGCTGACGTTGTTATAACTGTTTTACAGGAGGGTCGGCTTCGAAACCCAGCAGTTAAGGACAGACTGAGGCCGCCGCAGAAGCGCTGACTTTCAGCAAAACATCTATTAACCACAACCCAGCCTGGCCTCTGGCTTGCCTCCCCAAAGGGCTGCCAGCTGCTGTGGGTGTCACGTCCCCCTCCCTAAGGTGCTTTATATCAGTAAGATGAGTTGATGTTTTAACTTGTGCTGTATCAGCAGTTGGGAAAGAAGGTGCTCTGCCTTGTAGCTGAAGTGTTGAGATGCGCGATGTTGCCAGTGCAATAGTCCTTATCGCTGTATCAAGCCGTGTCTTCTGAACCAGGCTGACATATGTAACGTTTTGTGTTGCTGCTTGTTGTTTCAGCTGATGAATGGATCTCCCACTCAGGTTTTGACATTCATTTTGATTTGTTAGCAGTTATCTCTTCACATTGAACCTCCTGTGCTTTGCAGTCACAGGTAGTGGGGCTGTTGCAATTCTAATTCACACACATAAGGGGGCAGATTTGCGATTGTTCTGGAACCTAAATCGATTTTCTTTGTGTCAGGAATTGCTTCGGGATAATCTTTACAAGAGACAGAGTAATCTTTGTACTAACTGTCCAAGAATGTTGTCTTGAACACGAATAACCACTGGTTGAACTGAGTGAGGTTTAATAATGGGTTTCCTGTGGACATGTCTAGCAGACTTTCTCTTCTCTAAAGACTGTACATGGTCTCCAGAGAGGTGCTGTTTTCCACCTGGGCTATGAGATTTATTTTGTGTGTGGGTGGTTTGTTTGTTTGTTGTAATAGCTGGAAATGGCTATAATGCTTTTATTAAAACTTCATTCTTACTCTCTGTTTAAAACTTGAAAACAGGCTTCAGGTGTATTTATAATTTCTCCCGTGGAAAGAGATTAGAGACTTGTGTCTGAACTCTCCTCCCTTTCTCATCGTGCTAGCTCATATGTCTTCCTTGGCCCCCCAGCAGCCGTCTCCATAAAATTATCCCTGGAGGCAGCAGTTCCTTGTCTACTGCAGTAACTACATTTTCCCTGATTTCTTAATCCTTCATCTGGATTGTTTTGTCTGAGTTTCAAGCTCTTTTCCTCTCCCTGTAGGCCCTGCTTTACTCTGTTCCTTGTCTGCTACTGCCTCTAAAGCCTCTATGGTCAGATAGCTGAATAATATCCGAGACTGTCATCTCCATAAAGAGAATTCTGCTTTTAGCCTCAGGTCTAACCCTGATCTCTATTGCCATCCCTGTTCAAACTGAGCTAAACTGGCCAGATAAAGAGAACAAAGATATCTCAAACTGGAAATTGTCATCTAGGACTTGAACCAAGTCATCTGAGAGCTGGATGAGGCTTTGGGCAACCTGGGCTAGTGGGAGGTGTCCCTGCCCATGGCAGGGGGTGGAACTCGGTGATCTTTAAGGTCCCTTCCAACCTAAACCATCCTGTGATACTCCTTCAACGCTTTCTCCCCAGCAGGAGAGAGTGGAGGGTCTTGGCAGGAAGCACCGGGAGATATGTCCTAAACACATACAGGTAGGCAGGGAGGACCAAGAGACTTTGCTGCGGTTTTATGTTGGAGCTCTGTGTCCGCAAGCTTGGGTCAGAACAGGTACCAACAATTTGGACCAGCTTCAGCTGGGACCCGCTACTGAAGCTCTGACAGAAAGGGCAAGGCTGAAGTGCTGCATGAAAAAAAGAGAACCATCAAGAAATCTGAAGCCTCCAAACTCACAGGGGGAAAGGAGGCAGTTCAAGGTTAAAATGGTGTGAGGAAAGGTAGGCACGGTGAAAGGAAACAGTTATCTTGCCTGAGCACAGAAGGCCCACTAGTTAAAGTGCTTTAAATTAATTTAATAAAACAGTGCAAACCCTGTTTGAGAAAATGAGTTCTCCTGGGGTGGTTCCTGGCCTATGTCAACTTCGCCCGGGTTGATTTGTGACTGGCTTGCAGAGCAGCCTGGGATATCAGCACTAAATGTGTTTACTTATTTTTACATTTAGTACGAAAAGAATGAAAGGGATTGTGCCTTCAAAAAGTAAAAGCATTAAACAATCTTTTGTCAGTGCAAAGTACACCTTCAAGCCCTTGTAATGTTTAAATACTTAGAATATGAAGTCACTCAGCGCTGCCTTACCACCCACCTACTAAGGCCTGTTTCTCTTCCGATCTTACCCCTCAATTGTATAGACATTACACTATGCAGCTCCACCCTGCAGCCGTTTCCTGCCCAGCTCCTTAGTCCTTGGTATTTTCTGATTATTATTTTTTCTCTTGTCTCCTTTTCTGTTTTTCCTACACTCCATTTTTTTCATCTGTGGTTCCTAGACTGCTTCTGCTGCCTTGCTCTGTTCTGCCCAAACCTAACCCTGCCCCTGTTTCTTTTTTACTGTGTGGGATAAGTGCTAATCTCCTTCAGCCTGCGGAGCAATGCGGGACATCTTTTTATAGCCCTGCCAAAGATGAGAAGGAGGTGAACTTTCTTAAGAACATAAGAAGTGGTTCAGAACAAGGGTCCCTCTGACCCAGTGTGCCGTTTCCAGCAATGATTTGTGCACTAAATAAGAATAAGACTGACATCTATGATGCTCCTTTCTTCTGTGCCATCTCCGTCTCCGCCAGTTTTCAAGTTGTCTGCTCAGTGACCCGCAGTGAATCTCTCCCAAGGCTTTGTCTCATCTTGATCCCATGCAGACCCTGCATCCAGGGCAGCTTTTGGCAAGAAGTTGTGCAGGTCAGTTGTTTATCTGGGGTGTTCACAGTGGGGCTGCGGCCGGGAAAACCTCTCTTCTACTCAAGTGGGCAGGAAAAGGGATGCGAGCTGCCCCCACTCCAGCCAAGCTGTATTTTATGGCTTCTGCAGAACTGCCCTGAGCAGTAGGAAAAATGCTGGCTTAGATTATTTCAAGCCGAAGCAGTCCTGTGGCTTGTTTTGTTTTTGTTGTGAGTCATAAGTCATTATGAACACATTATTCTCGTGCTGACGAGTCTCCACACTGGTGCTATAGCAAAGGGCAAGATGGCTTCTTTTAAACACACACATGGCAGTACCGCTGCTGGTACAAATCCCCCACCTCCTCCAGTTTTAAGAGAGCCTTGAGGTCCCGTATAGTCCTGTGTAACAGAAAAAAAGCTACTCTAGACAAGTAAGCAATGAAATTTCAGCTGTTCTTTAATAACCTTTCATATGCACACGTTTAGCCTCAGCAGATGATTGTCTTTGAGCAAGAGATGAATCAAACCCTTGCTCGGACTACCTTGTGTTTTCTGCTGGCTGCAAGGATGCTTGTGGACTTTTCCAGTGCTTCAGCTGGTCAGTGGTAACTCGTTCCACCATGTTAAGCTGCTGTTTCAACCCTTGAGCCCTACAACTGCCTTCATACTGGGGCTGCAGCAACAGTCTGTATAAAAAAGAAAAACATACAGCTGAAGTGACTGTTTGCATAGCTGCTTGGAGTCAAAAAAGAGAAGGGTTTGTGCCTGTCAGCACTAAAATGTATGTTTTCCTGAGTGTTTTCTTGTGATAACTTCTAATATTTATTTATTGGATCAAGCTTGGTTCCCACAAGAACTCCAAATAGTCGTCTGGATTTGAAGCGACGCAGATTTTCTCAGTTGGCATGGCTGCTGGGCGGCAAAGCTCGCTCCCATGGCTTCTGGGCACTTGGAATTCCTCTGTCCTGATCTCTCTCCCCTGAGAGTGTTCAAAATAGGTACCGCAGGGGAAGGGGCTCGCAGGGGTGACTCCAAGTGGAAACAGTTATATTTAAAAAAGTACAACTAGTTTCAGCTGAACTTGGAGACTTTTGCTCCCTGCCTGGAAATGTTCGAAAAGTTTCAAGTTCACTCGGAGCCCTCAAGAGCCTGGTTCTGTGGGAATGAAAAGAAATCAGGTAAAGTTGATCTGAAAGAGGCAGTGGTTCATTAAACACCCAGAGACTGCAGCCTTCCCTTTGGTACATAACACTGAAGATGGCCTTATCTTCAGGTTTAGTCTCAGACAGTGCTTTCCTGTAAGCATGGCTATTGTTTACATTTGCTTCCTTTCTCTGTCCTCCTTGAATGTGGTCTGGATACCTAAACATTTATTTGTGGCATTTTTTTGTGCTTGTGCTTTATCACCTGGTCATATTAAGTTTAACATATCAAAGTCAGCTTTTATTTTTTTAATAATGGTAGTTTCCCTGGAACACAGCTGATTTCTGACCTTGGGACCAAAATTGCTGAAGAGGATGTGAACTATTTAGAATAAAGCCTCACTAAAGATTTCTCTAAGCCTTTAGAGGTACCTGCTATCATCTGTACATCTAGGATGACACGATCAAGTGAGTCAAAAATGTATTTATGAATATTACATCTGAGCTCTAACTAGAAACTTTGTCAGCTGGTGTCTTCCGTTGCACGGAAGATTCATTTCGCCTAACTTTGGTCACCGAAAAGCTGATTGCTTAAATCTGAGCCCGCACACAAGGTTCCTTTATAGCCGATGCAGAAGGAGAGGCGCCTGGAGGGCACAGCCAAGCCAGCTTAAAATGCCTGGCCGGAGGTGTCAGCCTCTCTCCAGGAGTGACAGGGGAGCCTGGACAACTGCCTCCTCATCCCGGGGAGGGGGGGTGACAGATGAGATGAGCCCTGGCCTGGCGACACACTCAGCAGGAAGAGGGGAGCCGAGGTTCGGCATGTGGTGTTGGTGTGGTTTTATTTCTGTTCCTGGTTTTTAATTGTGAGGATTATCTTCTAGTCCATCATTCATGCGAGAAGCCGTGCAGGGCTGACATACCTGATTGACAGGGGCCTGGTGCACGAAATTGGGTGGCTCAGGAGCTGAGGGTGCGTTAACTCTGACCCGGGGAGCAGTGCTCTTCTGCCAGGGATGATCTTGCAGCAGTGAGAGCGCTTGCACGGCTGCTGACAAGCAAAATATTTTGTCAGCAGCTGCACTGTTTCTCCCTGCAGTCCTCCTCCCTCCTCCGCTTCAGCATTTACATCATATCTCTGGAAATAAGAGTACAAATGGCTCTGAAGTGGGCAGAATTACTACACGCAGCGTGTGCTTAATCATGTATCAGGAGATGTTCGTTCTGTCAGCAGCTTTCATTTTTCACTTAATAAAGAAGAATCAAGTTTTTCTCTTTCTAGTGATGGATTACTGCCGTAATCCTCTCTTACACGCTCGCAGGCAAGAGTACCTGCCTGCAGAACCAGAGCTCTCTGTGCAGCTCTGCCCCTGCATACCGTGAGGCTCTGCGGAGGAGAATCTGCTCTTGCTGTCTTCCAGAGGAAAGCAGGGATGGAGGCAAGGGCAAATGTCCAGGTGAGGGAACAGCCGGGCAACGCTCTGGGCCACCACTGGCATGAAAACATTAATGTCTGTAGGGACACCAGCTCCCTCCTGTGCCCTGGAAGAGGGATTGTGCCACACTTTGGGCTCGTGCCTAGTGATCCTTCTGTCCTCTCAGCTTGGGCATGGCCTGAACTCATAGACCCCTGGAAGCACCCAGGTTTTTGTTTCCTGAGCAGTACAGGTTCTCTGGGATGTTTACCGTGGCAGTTGAAGATGGTCTGTGCAGCTGCAGAGTTGTCTCAGCGGGTCAGCTCACCAGCAAAACAGACCAAAGGTTTTCCCCCCCAGGTTTATGTTTGCTACCTCTCTGTTTGGCCAGCACAAATGTTTGTACAGTCACGTTGTAAACTAAGTCACTGAAATAGTACTCTTAACAAACAATAGCCTTTTGTGAAGATTATTTTTATCTGTTTCATTTCAGTGCTCGGTGGGCTGCAGTGCATCATTCAACCAGAAGCCTTTGAAAAATGCCACTGTGTTCTAAGCAGAAATGTTGAACAGTTGGAAAGGGATTGGGATGGGGAAGGGAGGAGATTTGACTGTGCTCCTGAAAAGTCCTTGTCCTTCTGCTGCAGAAAGGTCTGGCTGCCAGCCTTAGCAACAGAGCTTAGCGCTTACTGGATTTGAGTTGGAGCAGATACCCCAGTGGGGAGGGAAGGGTGAAGGCAAACTGGAAGGAAGATGTTTGGGTCATAAGGGAAGTCTGTGGTGAAAAGATATCACTTCAATCCTCAGATGAAACTCGGTGTTGCTGTCTTGGCTGCAGAGACACTGTTAATGTGCAGCTCCGGAGAGGTCATGAGTGTGATTATTTAAGGATATTGGTGTGTGTTTAATCTCCTTGGGGCTTATCTGCTCGCCTTCAGTGCTGCTGTTGATTGCTTCTTCAGACTAATAGCTATAATATTCCACCAGTACCGGTGAGGAGCAAACACTTCTAAAATGGAAAATCCCTCTTCCCTTTCAGTCTGCACTGAAATTTATAAAACTCTTTAAACAAAAATTTAATGTTCTCTGTATAATATAAACCTGCCCAGAGTGTCTGAAGGCGCTTCCTTTCAGAAGCAAAGGTTGTTCCAACATAAAAGAACAAAATAATAGTTATTCCAGAGTGTCTGAAAAGTACAAGAAGTTCTCAGCTCAGCAGCAGCTCCGCTCGGTCCTGTCCAAGTGGTAGATGGATTGGAGTGTTTTTGATCGCCGGTTAACTCCGCTGCCGTGGGTTTTCATGGCTTTGCTATTTGAAAGCTGAGACTGCTAGAATTACTAATTGCACCAGTGTTGTAAACCGTGATGCTGCTCCTGCCAGAAAGTTATTGCAGCTTTCTAAACCACATTTCCAGAGCACAACCCGTCGTTCTTTTGCTCTCTGTATAATTACAGCTGTAAGCATCCCGCTTCCTTTTGTGCGCTCCTGGCAGCGATCGCATTAATGAGCTAGCATTAATGATGGAGAAGCAATCTGCAAACTTGAACTCCATGGAGTTCACCGGCACCATTTTCCTCTCAGCCCCTGAAGTACTGAGTTCATCTCTCTTGCCTTTTAGATATTTAAAATGTCTTTCAATAGGTTTTTCTTCAAGTAAGGCTTTTTATCCTGGAGCTTTTCAAGATAAGGAACCGTGACAAGCTCTGCTCTAAGTGCCCTTAGTCAGAGTTTGTTTGCATAGTGCTTGGGAGGCCTCTGACACTGGCCAAGGCCTCTGGATATAGTTGAAGTGGAAATATTAACTATAGTACACTGGAAATCCCGAGGCTCTTTCCCCCTCATGCAGAAAAGCTTTAAATTAAAATTCAAAAGACTCTTTGTAGAGCTTTTCGGTTCTTGTCGTTCAAAACAGGATTCACCAGTGTGGCTTGCTCGTTTTGGGGAAAAAATTGACTTTTAATCTGTTCATGTTGCTGTAACATTCACCATCTTAGTACTTAACTGGTGCAAGTGGTTTATATTTAAGAACAGCTTGCACTGAAAACAGAAAAAAAAGGGGGGGTTGGAAGTCAAGAGGGAAAGGAAACGCCGAATTGCTGCCCAGTCTGAAGAATGTATTTTGGATCTTTAAAAAGTTAAGAGAACTGCCAGATCAAAGCATTTCTGCAGTTTCCTGGATAAGTCATCAAAAATAAGTTAAAAAAAGTGCAGACTGTCGAATGATGCTGACTAGGCGGTACAGATTTACAGTAAAAAGGGAGAAAAATGTTTCAAATAACATTAATGGGAAGCTGCTCTAACCTGATGAGTGAAGCTCTTCTGGGCTTTATCCTCTAGCCTGACTAATGGGAATCTATTCTAGTACGCCCTTTGTGGATGTCTTTTAGATTTTTGTTGACTCCAAAAATCTTATTTATGGCTTCCCCCCCTCCTTCCTCAAAAAAAATAGCAAAAGTCAACACAAAAAAAAAAACCCTGTCTGTGGAGAAGACAAGCCATAAAAAGATGCTTAAGCAGCAACGCAGTATTTGACAGAAACATTTGCTTTTTGATAAATTGGTTTAAGATGAGGTGTGGCTTTTCACTGCTGTTTACCCCTCAAGATGTGGCTAGCTCTGAAGGGAATCATCATCCTTGAAATTAAGTTCTGAGGATAAATTTGACCGCATGCCCCCTGCCATGGCTGCATCCATGCCATCCTGTGTGGGCAGGACAATCCCGATGTTTATTCAAGGAAGGTGGTGAACAATGACTGTTTCCTTAGGCTGGCTTCAGCGTGAAACAATTGAGCCTGCCCACTTGCCTTTATCAATATGTTATCTACGAAATTGCCCAAACTTCCTCTATTAAGATTACTGGGGCCCCCATCTCCTCCCCTTCTACGTTGCTGAACAGGTTTTGTGTTCAGGACTTCCCCTGCCTCTCTCCGTGTTGCTAGCTGGTTTTTCTAAATCTGTTTGCGAGGCCAACTTGAAAACACACGTGTGTCATACACGAGCTCTTTTAAGGTTAAAAATATTTCATAGCTAATCTCTCTATGAACCATGAGCATGGCAATCTCTATTTGAACAGGCTCTGGAAAGATTTACTCTTGGCAAGACTGGCAGTATCATCATTTGCTGGTAAGCAGCCTGGAACATTCATTTCTTGAAGCAAGCTGAGGGTACCAAAACAAAGTGTTTGTTCTTTCTGTACAGTTTCAACAAGATTGCCCTTCCCCTGCTCTTAGTTTGGAGAGATTTTTTTCTTTGCCAGCGTGTTGCCGCAACGTTTTACATCTCCAAAATTTATTTTTGTGTATTCACATAATCGTCGTCACAACCCTGAAGTTCTTAATCACTTTGAAATAAGTTTCAAAGTTACATGAATCAGCCAGCTATAATTAACACTTTCTGCTTGTCTTGAGCCTGGTAAGATAAGGAAAGAGTCTGTATTTGAAATTACGAACAACAAAATTATACTGGAGACAGTCTAGCGAGAAGAATCTTTTTTTCAAGGAAGTGACGGAACACAAGTTGTTTTGTTCTGGTGACACAGCAAGGGTATCTATGGATGGCCCTGCAATACAGCTGGCTTCTTGCAACAGCTTTGTGGTAAACACAGCAATTAGCAATATCCAATTAACTAATTTTATTCTGCTTTCTTCAGGAAGCATTCTATCCAGGCCACTCTGCGCTTCTTTTAATTAATCATACAGTGTTTTGAGCCATGACCAACTCGACCATGCTCCGTCACGCAGCTCTGCTTTTTCTCATGGTGTGTTGTGAGATGCAGTGGGTAAAACTTCCAGGATTGCTCTGACGGTCATCACTGACCTTTCATTCACCAACAACCGTCTCCAGATTCTTGACAGACTTTGCAAGGGATGCCCATCTGAGCACTGCAATTGTGAGTCATCTATTTGCACGTAATAACGCGTGGTAGTCATGCAGATGACTAAATTTGGCTCGGTGCTTTTGAAGAGCTCTGCAGGCTCTAGCAGAGCTAAAGGCAGAACAAACAAAAAAAAAAAATTAAGCAATTCTGCAGGAAATCATCCCAATGATCTTTGCTTAAATGGTACCTCCTCAGGGCTCAGTTAGCAAGCAGTGACTGGAGAAGGGGACAACAGGATGAGAGGTGATGAAGCTTTGAGATGACAGAGGCCACTTTCCTAAAGGTGTTTTTTCCACTTAACAGAAGACTCTGCTTCCCTCTGCCTGTCCGTTTGCCACTCCTGATAGTTTCTGGCCGATCTCAGTTCCCCACACTTGGCCAAAGACTTGAAAAAGGAAGGAGAATCAGTAAGATCTCTTTACACCACAGAAAGTTCATTCCTATTAACAAAAGGCAGTCTGGAAATGTTCTAGATCTTGGTATCGCAGACAAATAAGAGAATTCCTACTCCCAGAACACTGTCAATGTTGGTGATGTGAGAAGGAGCAGTTTCTGATTTCTGCTTTGCCCTCTTCTCTTGATTGAGTCCTTTTACTAGACCATTGAAGAGGATGAAAGAGCAGCTGGTCTATAACAGGCTCTGTTGTTGCAGAAGATCTGTGTTGGGTGTTTGGAGGACTGAAGGGAACTTTTAAACTGGGGCAGGCATCCCCTTTTTGGGGACGTATTAGCTGTATTTCTCCCCACAGCTGAGGGACCAAGGTAAAAAGCTTTGATGATGGAGTCTGAGATGGAGAAATTTTTCTCCAGCTCTCATGGATGACTGGAAACAAAGCTCTCTGTAGATTTTTGAACCTTGTACTCCCCACCCCTACAACTCATTTCAAAATGCTGAGGTTTCCAAGTTAATGCCTTTCATAAGTGCTCATTTCTCCTTTTTGTAAAAGAATAGTAGCTATGTACTCTTGATACCGAGCAGTAACAGTAGAGAGGTTAATACCTCTGTGATCATCTCTGCAGGTTGTCTTTTGAAAGAAGCAGGTTCCCAGGAAACACCAAAAAAAGCCTTTTTCAAGGACAGTGGGGAGGCTGGAGTGGGAGGCATCTCGCACATTTAGCTCCGTGAGTCCAACCCTAGCTTGAGCAGAGGGAGAAGTAAAATACTGCATAGGCAGGCCCCCGAGGTACATGCCTTACAATGTGTGTGCCAAAAAAAAAATATTACTTTGGATTAAAACCTTATTGTAACTCCTGTATAATGGGAACGAGATGTGCTGGGCAGTAAATGGAAACCGACAGTGGTTGCTTTAAACTCTGAGCGAGAAGACAAGATGCTAGTTGTACAATACCTTAAAATCTGAGCTTTCTGAAAGGCTGCTGTAGCCAAACTTAGGCGATTATACCCCATAAAATCTCCGTTTGGTTGGAAGCTGGGTGCATTCGTACGAATGGCCCAAACTCGTTCTTAACTCCATACCTGCGGTTCGATTTGTGCCCCATGGGCAGGAGGGGACAACTCGAGGTGCACCCAGGACCCCAGAAAATGCAGCTGGGGCAGCTACAAGCAGCCCACATCCGTACTGGGACGACTGGGCGTTACTCTGAACAGTCTGCAAGCCTCGTGTGGCTTCCAGGCCACAATTTGGCTGCCTCTGGTGTTGGAGATCAAGACTGATGGAATAAAATTACAGTCCTGCTTCCCAGCATGAAAGCTCATGCCTGCCTTAGAGACTGAGACTTAGTCTGCTCTAGGAGCTCTTTATAGCTGTGCAGGGCACAGTTTGCAGACCATTAATTATATCTTTTTTTTTTTCTTCTATCTGTAGTCAAAGAAGGTTTAATCAAACTCGTAAATTTTGGTCTGGGCAGCCTAGCAGGTTAGATGTTGGGATTAAACAGTAAAGAATTTTTTTCTTTCTCATGAGAAAAAATGACTCTATTTTAAATTTCAAAGAAATCTGATGCTTATTCCCAGATTTTCTTCCCGAGCGGTATGTACTCTTATAAATCCCAAAGAATGTTCCCTTCTAGAAGTTTCTGCTTCATCTAGCAATCAGTGTACTGGTATGCAGCTCTTGGAAATGCCACTTTCCTTTCTGGAGCAGTGTCACGGACATAGCGATTGTATTAAAAGGGTTTGGCTGCTCCTAAGGTACCTGAAGGTCCTGTTGTCTGAGGAACAGTTTCTTCTGGTTTTATATAAGTCGTAATTCACATGTATGGTACTTTGAACAAGCTTAATTTTTATATTTATGTATTTTATACATTTTAGGTATTTATTTTGGATATCTAGATATCTATGTATATGTTTATATATAACCCAAGTGGCATATTTACTATTCTAACCATTTTGAAGCTCATAATGATGTTCCTGCTTCCTGGTTTTCCACTGCAGATGCTTCTGGCTTAGCATTTTCACTGCTGACATGGCAGCTGCTGTGCTCAACCCTTGGAGCAGGTGAAATGTTCCCTAAACATCTCCCAAGGGGACCTGAGCCACCCCAGAAGCCGCAGGGAAGCATTGCTCCTTTCCTGTGACCTACTGAGGTGTCCAGCCAGCTCTTGTTCCCTCTCTGGATCAAAGTATACGACTGCTTCAGCTTTTTATGTGTGACAGGCACATTCCTTCATGAGTGGGGAGTAAAGACAAGATCCATAGTGGTCTTGTCTTTTTGGTACCAGATAAGTCTTGGGTCATGTCCTCGGGTCATCCCAGGAAATAAAACCCACTGCCTGGACACTGGTCCTTTCTGGTGTCAGGAGCACAGAACCAGCTCAGGCATTCACCAGTTGGTTGGATTTCTTCTCACATTTGAATTTGAAGTAAAATATGGTGCCTTTGTGCATTAACAAGACATATGTTCAGCAAAGGGTCAGCACAGAAATATATTTCTGGAGGAAAAGTGCTAATAAACTCACTCTGCAGTCTGCGTGTGCTGCATAAAATGTTTGCTTCATCACCAAAAGCATCTTCTATTCCTTCACATCTTGCTTCCAGCAAGGTACACTTCATATACCATTTATCTTGTTTCCCTGTGTTGCCTGATAGAAGCACAAAAAGTATTTTCTGGGTGGTTGACTTCTATTTTCCAAATACCAATCCAGAACACCCCACCCTGCACAAACCTTTTGCAGACAAATGCTTTTTCTCTTCCGATACGGAGAGCTGCTGACGTTAAACACTCCTAATACTCTGTGAGATGAATTTGCAGCAATGCTGGAGTGCAAGACCCCTGAAAGTCCGAAGGATTTGCATTCCTTTATTATTTCCAGGTTTTTTTGTAATCCTGTGGGATTTCAGTAGGAAGAAGAAAGGTGCAGCTGGCGAGGACATGCCTCTTCTGTCTGAGTTTGTGACAGCAAGGGGGAAATCTTCTCCCCGTTAGGTGATACAGCTGGCTGCCTTTGGAAAAAAATAAAAAGTGTGTGGCCTGTTTGGGACTAAAATTCTACAGGCAGAAACCTAATGACAGACAAAAATGTTTCTCCATACTACAGCCAGAATAAGCTTTAAAAAAAATTGTTGCTGGAAACATACCTTAAGTCCACCAGACAGTGAAAGCTGGAACATAACTTGTTTGCTTAACTCGGTGCTAGTACAATAAATGACTTGCATAAGGCAATTCGTTTACCATTGTTCAAAGAGCAAGGATTATACAAACGGTCTATTGTGTGTAGTGCTTTCTGGTGGTTTAACTTTCTTGGATGGAGAATGACTTAATGAAAGACCACAACTCAATTCCTGGTTGTAATTTTATGGGAAGCTACAAGGCTGTGTTGTCAAAGGTGCAGTTTGTTGCCTCCTTTCATTTCAGCTTCATTAACCTTGGAAAACGAGGCCACAATATTATTATTTTTTGTTGTTATTATTATTGTTTCATCCTTCCTTTTGGGCAGATTGGCAGGTTTGTGGTTAAAGAGAGATTTTTTTTTCCTTCAGACCAGTGGGAGGTCTTTGCCTGCCTCTGTTGCACAGAACCATTTATTATCAAAACCAGGATTTTTAATCTAACACCTGCAATCGTCGTGGGGAATACTGCCAATCCTTTTGGTCTCTCCTTCCCAAAGCCTGTGCTACATCAATGTCTTTATGACTTTTGTGCTAAGAGCTAACGATGGATGATACTATCAAAGCTGTGGAAATCAGATGTAGCTTATAAATTGCTGCAGCAATCTGTAAGTTATTTACTTTATTCCTTTTTTTTCTGCTCGCAGGTACCCTCTCAGGCGAGGCAACTCTTTCACGTTTCTGACTCCGGGACCACACTGGGGCTTTACCCTGGTGAGTGAAACAGCTGGTGGGTCCATATTGCAAAAGCAAGGAAACCAAAGCAGGAATACAGAGGTGAAGGTCATTCTCCCTGCAGGAGAAAGAAAATCAACACATTCCTTTCTACCTGGCTAGACACTTTCTGAGCTACTGAGGCTTCTGTGCTTTAGCTAGGCGGTCCTTTTTGCACTCAGGGATTAAGAAAAAGCATTTATATTATATTTATGTCCTGGACATTGTGGTTTCTTTAAAAACTTTCTGATGTGTTTCAGCTGACAGTGCAGTAGGCAAGATGTAAAACATGATGTGGAAATTTTTTTTTTTTTCCCTGAAATACAAAAATCTGGGTTTTTTTTTTTTTTTTTGTATAGAGAAGCTGCCTAGAGCAAGCGCTGTACAGTACTGCTGTAAGCCTTGTACTTTCTTCTCCATCCTTTAACGTACATCACTCCTGAAGGAAGTGGTTTACAACCAGCCTCTAGAGCTGGTACAGAAAGATGAACCCCTCTGGAGAGCGGTTCAGACGACCTACACTAGGTTTCTGTTCTGAATTGCTGCTTCATGAACTCCATCCTTCTTCGTGCCCTGAGGATTGCAAGGTGGTGAGTCAGCTGAAGTAGGTGCATAGTGTCTGGTGTTGGGTATAAGGTTTTGTCCATCTTAAAGCTCATTTTTTCCTGAGCTGCCTAAGCTGATTTGCCCCCCACTGGCCCTGGAAGCGCTGATCCCATCCTCAGACAGCAAATTGATCTGGCTGAAAAACTTGCCTTACCAAAAAGAAAACAAAGAGTTTTGGATGAGCTGATGCAGCTGACTGCACAAGCTTTATGAATGCCTGTGTCGGCACGAGGAAGGGCGTGAGAACATGTCTGGAGGTGGGGAAAAGGACAGGGCTACCTTTTTATGAAAGAAATCCCATCTAAAATCAACCGGAGCTCCTTGTGAAAGCGTTTAGACAGGCGCTTCGCTGGCTGGGCCTTGAAGAGCAGCCATGTGCGATTTTTGAGGCTGCACAAACATCAGTGTGGGAGTGGATTCAACAAGCTCATAAACTCCTGTAGCAATTTCTTTTGCTTAATTTTAGGAACTTTTGTCTGGTGGCTACAGCTACATTAAACATATACATTTGAATATTACAAAGCCTTAGAAATTATATGCTTCAGATTTAAAAATATTGTGCTCTATCATCATTAATTAGAAGTATTTTGATTGAGTTTCAAGTCATTCCTTGTTCTCTGTATGATTTTTTTTAATACACTTTGGCTATATGCACATGCAGTTCAACTCTCAGTGATAGAGCATTTTGTATCTCATGGCATAGGGTCCAAAAACCAAAAAACTGTTTTTGAAGGACTTAATTGCTTTATCTGCATTCCTCCATGTCCCTCATCATCCTGGTCCGCTGCCACTTCTCTCTTCAAGCCCAAATACCTTTGTTTGCAGCTCCAGACGGTGGGCACACCTGAACTCCAGCCCTTTGCTGGAGATCCAAGCTTTCCTGTGACTGGTTAGTCTTGGGTTAACACACCTAACACTGGAGGGGAAAAAATAACTAAGGAGAGCGCATAGCTGTGCAGTTCTGCCCAACAAACATACCCTTGGTGCATGGCTGAGGACCAGCTCTCTGCTCAGAGGCTTTGCCGCTGTAATTATGCTGATATACATTGACCAGGCACCATAGCACCTTGTAGGCAAGCAAGAGCTATAAATTTCTTGGTGTCACGTCTCTCGTGTGCTGGAGCGTGTCACACACAAGGTTTTGTTCCCCGTGACCATGAAGCACTCGTATGCTGGTCACAAATAGCATCTTTTCATGCCATGGTTTGTGCAGCTGTTTGGCCAAAAGTCTGTAAAACAAACCTGGCCTGAGCCCCGGGGGAAGTGGGTAGCTCAGCCAAGTGTCCTTTTCATGCCTGCAGAGGTGGAGCGGGGTTAAAAGAGAAGGACTTGTGCGTGTTCTGCAGAATTCTAAGAAAAGACTAATACAATTTGGGCTAAAACATCCTCTGGATGGCTTCTGGCTGGAAACGAGGTTACTCGTGGTCTGTTTTCCTTTCTTCCTTTTCATTAAGGAGGATTCATTTATGAGAAACAGGCGCTTGATCTTTGTTGACTTAACGGTCCTGATGCACATTCCTCACCTGAAGTCTAACTGGTGTTTTATGACTTCAGGTGAGCAATAAACAGCAAAAACCAGACTGATCCCTAAAGAACAAAATATCCTGGTTTCAGGCAAAAGCCCTTAGTAGGAGAGAGGAAAACTTAGATGGTTGGAATTGTTTTTTAAATTGAAAAACAGTTCTTTCTTAAAAAACATTCCGGGAGATTTAATCGGAATCCTTGAAATGTAATTAACATTCATGCTCATGGCGTTGTTTAGGTCTTTCTAAAATAAAGTCGCTAAATATTTAGATTTCCCCTCCTGATTAGCATTTTTTATGCTTCGCCTTTACAATACCTCTTTGAGAGCCTAAATCGGGTCTCACGGTTTTTTTTACAGTTTAATAACTTTCATAGAAGTAACTTTTTTTTTCCACATGACTTGAGTTTCGTGAGAAGGTTACCGTAGCAGATCTCTGATCGTGACTGTCTGAAAAATGTGAGAAAACAGTACCGTAGCAATTGCTTTTCTATCATGTGGCTTTAAAGGCCCAGATTTGAGCCGTCTGAAGAGGCCGTTTTCTTGGAATCTGTTTCTGTTCTGGCACCACGCAGGAATGACACAGCTGGCTCTGCAGAGAAACGTCGAAGTTTTTGTAGGAAACTATATTGGGCAAAGGAAATGGGGTCCAGCCAATGCAATCCTTATTGCATAAGTCTAGCCAGTTTAAAAACAAAATTTTGGCCTTCCTTTCGTGTCTGGGCTTTGGTCTGGAGCTGTATGTTAAAGATGTTAATATACTCGACGACATAAGGAACGAATAATATTCAGACCAAAAAGGCGTGGTGTCTTTGTCTTTATTGCAAAGTTTTCTTCTGGTAAATAGATGCTAATATCCTTGACTTACATATGGGAAAAATAATCTGCAGACCAAAAAGGTGTGGTTATAACAGTCTTATTGCAGGCTTTGATAAATAACCAACCCTGAATATTTGACTAAACCTAAAAAAAAAAAAAACTAAACCCAAATGTCTGCATTTGCATGTGTTCTCAAGCCTGCCAAAGGTCTGTTCAAAAAGTATGGAGCGTGCTGGGACATTAATTCGGTGTCAGCGCTATAAATATGGTCAGGCATCATGTCTAATGTGAGAATTTTTTTCCTCTGTCGTTAGCAAACCCTTTAGTGAAGGGACTCACGTGACAGTATCTTATCTTTGCAAATACAGAAGAAAAAAAACCCAGAAAAACTGAAATAATTGGAGAATTTTGTACTTGAATCTACTTCTGTAGGTAGCTTGAATAGCTGAGATAAAAACCCCAGCACCAAAACCCTAAATATAAGAAGCTAGCGAGTGCAGTTCTAAAAGTTATGAGTTAAATGGTGGTCAGCATGGTGTAGACAGGTGAGAAAACACTTTAGAGCCTAAAAGCACATGGTTTGAAAGGACTAGCTAACAAGACAATAGGTTTCTGAGAACCCTCCCGGGAAGCTGGACATCCCCTCAAGAGCATCAGATTTTCAAAGGAAGCTGGACATCCCCTCAAGAGCATCAGATTTTCAAAGGAAGCGTGGAAACCAGGCTGGTCAGCATTTAAAAAGAATTTGAATAAACACCTGTATTCAGACATTTTAAATACACTGATGACAAACCTCTGTTAAAGCTGAAACTCTGAAGCTATTTGAATAGATTATTAAATTCTAAGGAAACAGGAATTACGTGTTTTGCTCCTGCCAGGAGGTCAAGCTGCAGGGCTGGTAGAGCACAAAACTGAAATTTGGTGAAGTTCAGAGTGGATTTGTGGTAGTAGTTCCCTCCGCAGCTGCAGCGAGGGCGTTTTCCCCAATTCACCTGGTTCAACGTCTGTCAAACTGATAAACTACAAGTAGACCCATATAAAAACACAAAATAGTTTCTTTTCTTTTTTCTTTGTACTTAATGAAGTGGAAGGGGATGAACTTGCCTCATTCTGAAATGCTGAAGGACAAGGGTCAAACACAGGGTGAAAATCAACTACTTGTTTCATGGGTGACCAAACAATTTCTGCTCGTGACCCGTGGTTTTTTTCCAGACCAGGTGATCTGCAAGCTGGCACATTCTAACAGGATGAGTCCCCGCTTGGTTTTCCATTATCTGGATCATGAAAAAATAATGTAGAAGCTCAGATAGTACAGAAATAGTGGGAGGTAGCAGGAAGCTCAGGGCAGATGTCTTTGATCATTGTTCCACCGGCTTGTGCTCTTCTTCGGAAAGAAAAATAGCCGAGAGCTCCCTGGCCAAAAGCCTCATCTTTGTTCCACAAAAACACTTATTCTTTGAGCCCGCTGCATTCCTAGCAGGGAACCCCCTCACTCCCAGACCCCTGCCCAAGCCCAGCTGTGCTGGTGAGCAAACATTTGGAAAATGAGGCACGGCATCTTCTGGTGTCCCCTACAAACCTCAGATCCTAACCATCACCCGGTCTGACCTTCTTGGTACCTAACTCTTTCCAAAAGCCCAACTTTTATTGCTGACCTCAGAACCCACAAAAAAAATGTTTCACTTACTTAAATGAATCTCAAATCATTTCACAGCGGTCACCACTACGTTCTGTCCTGCTGCTGAGATATCCTACTTACGATTTTATTCGCAACCACAATTATGGGAGTGCAGAGAAGCAAGCTTACGGGTGTATAATTTATAGGTATCGATCAGGTGACAAACTTCATGAAACAGCATAAACATGCTTTGCATTTGTTTTCAACCTTTAATTTTTTTGAATAAGTTGGGGGTGTAAAAAAAGTTAAATGTCTCAAATTTATAAAAAGCAGAGCCTTCCTTTTAACGCATTGTTTAACGCAATGTTCCATTTCTTACAGAAAAGGAAGCGCCGAGAGAAAGATGACGATGTGGTCAGTCTTTGCAGCCTCGACTTGAAGGTAATCAAAACACGTTTTTCTACAATATTGTGCAACCAGCTCATTTGTTGACTGTGGTGGCTTCTGCTGGAGAATGCCGGTGCTTTCTGTGTTTGCATTTCACCATCAGAGCCCCGGACAGCTGTGTTTGCTCTTGCATACACCTCTGGGGTGGGCTGAGTCTTGCTAGTGCTATCCATAACACTGCTTGTGAGCTCTTCTTTTCATCATTCCAATCCTAAACCTGCCACAGTTTTAATGTTGTGTGAAATAAACGCACGTAACCCCTACTTAGCAAGAATATAAGCATTCTCAAGTGCCAGGAAGCAAAACTGCTCAAAGCCCCTTCAAATGTTGCTTTTGTTTGACTTTAGTTAACACACTTCATTGTATTGCAAACAAGCTGGACTGGCTGGGTGGTAAATTATTCTTCAAGCTATGGTTTAAAGTGATTTACAAAACGAGGGTGGGGAGGTACAGAGTTGCATCTTTTTCCAAGGACTACCCGAGCTTGGTTTCCTGAAAGAGAAACTACTTCCCGCTGTTCATCTGCCCTGGAGATCTCACCGTCAGACAGAGAGGGGAAGAGAAATGGGGTTTTTCCTAGGAAGGTAGCTATTGAGCTGAGAGTTAACTAAGTGGGTTTTACGGGTTTATTAGACTGAGATTAAAAGTAATTAGTTAGTGGGGAATTTCCTGTTTGACCTAATGACCGGTTCATCCTCTGTTGTTGTTGCTTACTTTGCATTTGTGCATTATTTATTAGCTTCACTTAACCTGGCTACTGCTGGATGCTTTCCGTGACTGATTGTCCCATCCAACACACTCAGCTTTGACCTCTCTGGACTAGATCTCCTCTTCCAGATAAGGATCCCTGTAATTTCCCAGTAGGGAAGGGAAAAGAGTCAAAAAGATTATCTGCAGAGGGCTGTGACACAGCAGTGCCATGCCTCTGAACTGACTGTGTTTTGGGTTGGTTTTGTTTCTGAGGTCTTTCTGGTTTTCTGATGCAGATGGGAGTGTTAAGGCTAGGAAATCTGCCCTCAGGGAAGAGGATTTTCTTTTTTTCTTCCTTTTAATTGGACTACCTTTTTATGTATACAGACAAAATTGCATGAAGTAGGGTTTCTCCCACAAAGCAATCACTTCAAGGTGAAACTAAAATATCAACAGTAATTTGTGTCCTCGCCTTTTAACAGTTTTAACAGAAATCTTCCAAGGAAAAAGGGAAATCCCTAGGCTAATACAGTCTACAGCTTTTGTTCAACCTGACTTTTTAAGTTCTTATTTTGAAAGGGTCAAGCTCTCCTGGACATTTGAGAGATGTTTGAGGCACACTCCCCAAATATGCTCCAGTATTCTCATTAACGGTACTGATTGGATTGTAATTTTCAGGCTTTTTGATACCAATGCTCTCAATAGAAATCTGAACAGATAGTTCATTGATGAAACAAGGTCACAAGAGAAGATCCAGACAATTGAAGAATGTTACATGTAGGTCAAACTACACGTTGTTTATCTCCATCTTACAGATGGGAACCGATTTTTCAGAGTTTGTCTTTATAAAGTGTCTTAACTCGACAGCATAACTCTTATTTCAGCTCCACTATCTCCCCCAGCTCAGCTGACAAGCTGTTGTTTTGTCACCGTACTTGTAATAACGGAGGAGTTTTGCCAGCATACTGCGTTCGCACTCCTACTAGACATAATTGTGCTGATAAAACCGCCGCGTAGGTGGTGATCCCACGAGGGGCTGCTTTGCAGCAGGAATTGCACCCTATTATCCCAGATTTGACACTCTACCCAACGGCTGCTTTTAAAATAAAGGTAGGGAGAAGGGATTATTTAATTTGGATGTGTATCTGCCTTTCTGAAAAGGCTGAGCAGTCCTTTAACGATGTTTAAACCTCACATATTCGAGATCATCGTTCTGCATACCAGGAAGATGGCATGCGAAGAGGCAGGAGAAAACATTGCCAGTGCAGACAGACTGCAGTGCCCTGGCTGCTCTTGTTTATTTTGGCTTGTTAACCTCCTCCTTGCTTGCCCCCCAGAGTCCTACTCAAAAGTGAACCAGGTCTGTTAAGTTTCTAATTTGACGTACAGTCTAAAACCCTCCAAACATGACCAAAAGATGAGTGGGAAATGACAACCTGAGACCACAGTTACAACATCCGCTTCCTTCAGCACAGAGCCACCCCTTCTCTTCTGCCAAAACACCCTCCTTTGGGGACAAAAAAGGTATTTTCTCCCCAGATCATGTCTAGAGCCTTACTACAACGTGGTCTGTTGATCATTTTCTCATTAAGACAGAAGGGAGAGTGAATTCAGGTCGTTTCCAACCCAAACCATTCTATGATTCTCTGAATTGCAGTGCAGGGACAGAAACAAGAAATTGAGGACAGGAATTTCTTAAGCAGATCTTTATCCTTGAAAAACTGAGAGTTATTTTTACATTTCAGGTAAGGTTTATGAGCAACTTTTTGTTAAGTGATCACATATGAAACGGTTCCGTATTACCCCCACAGTGATGTAAGGCGTCGAATGACTCACAGGAGGAAGCAGCACAGTGTTTTCTGAAGGTGTGAGTACCTTGGTGTTTGTTAGCAACTAGATAAATACTTTCCAGTATATGACAGGGAACAGACGGATGCGATAGTGTATTTTACCAGAGGCAAAATGAAGCCAGGCTGAGTAATGCAGGAGAATCACGTCTCGTCTGGACGCTGTTTTCTCTTGTTTATGGGATGTCCTTGTAAGACTTCAGGAAGAGGGATTTCAGAGAGGAGTTGAAGTCTTAGTGAGGACCCTTTTTATGAACCTCCATTCTCTGTCCTCTCAAAGCCTTACTCACCTTTTTTTTGGGACCAGTTCTGTGAACATTACTCAGTCTGGACAGGAGTTCAGCCCAAACAAGCCCTCGAGTTGTACTAACATTGGCAGCAGAGACTGTGATGATAAAGCTGACAGCAACAATCTCTCCAGGGAAAGCAGATAAACACTGAATTTTTTTTGATGTAAAAAAAAACGACTTGGGGAAAAAAAGAGAAGGAGGAGAGAGAAGCCTTGTGTCTGTATTCTCGCTGGTCCAGATCATTTGAAACCGTCAATGAGCGTCTTTCCATGGTCAGAGTCCTCACAAGCAGCTTGGCTTCAGGCAGGGATAACAGAGCTTAAAGATCATCACTAAATAATGCCAGAAACTGCCGTGGTAACTCCTTCCTTTAGAATATATACCCCCGAGCTTTAAAGAAACAAGAAAAACAGTCCTTCCCTTCCCCCTCCTAAAGATACAAAAGTCCTAGAGGACTTTTATGGGAATTTTATTGGCGTGTCTGATTCATGCAAGAACGTGCCCGTGCATAAGTTACAAATTTGTATTTGGAAACAGACTTTGATCAAAACGAACATCTCTGGCATTGGCTACACCGCCCGACTCCGAAAAACAACATTTGGCACGTGAGCTGAAGTCAACTGTAGCTTCTCGCTCCATTACTCTTGTTGGGGTAGATGTTGTGTTTAATAATATCGTGAGATTCGACGGCCCACCTTTTCTGATCTTGCATTCCTATTCATAAGATGGAAATTGCTTTTCTGGCCTGAGCGCACAAACATCCACTTCAGAGAGGGTTGAGGTAACTCGTTTTCTACAATACAACACCGTAGGTTGTATTTTAGTAAAAATATATCTGCACTGTGTGCTGGGTGGGTTCTTTTTTGTATTTGTAACTGTATAATGGAGTTGAATGGCAGCTAATTATAGTGACCTCCCACCATCCAAAATAAATGTTGGATTCCAGACCGGCTCATAAACTTTTCAGCTGATCCAATAGTCTCTTGATGGGTCATAGCCTACTTTTGTTCATTTTCCAGAATCCTGCTCTGAATTTGGCTCTGAATATAAATATCTGGGAGTGGAATGTTAAACACAGCTTATGGACAGTAAACAACTTTGTGTACGGCAGAGGGGATCTGACTGCCCTGGGTCCGTGAGCATGTATGGGAGAAGATCATTGCCTCTGGAGACTTTATTTATTCCAGTTGTTGAGTGTTCTGCATGTTACGCTGTATGTAGCGCATTAAGAATAGCTGGAAAGTGAGTTTTGAGCAGGATTTCAGTTCCTAGTAAATAGGATTTCAAAACATACACACACCATGAAAATGAATAGGCTATGAATGTAATGGATGCTTTCGTTTTCCCCGAGACTTCAAGCCGCCAAAGGGATTAAAATGTCGCAGGTTCTTTCTTTGAAGAAATTGAATCCAGATGTCGGGCACATTAGAGGCATCCAGGACCTGTGAAAACTGGGAAAACCGCCCACTAAGGAGCACCCCCCTGCCTCCGGGCTCTGCTAATGCACCAGCTCCAGTCTTCTCCTCCCCAGCCAGTGGCAGAACCGAGAGCTTTTGTCGTTGGTTCTTGTCAGCAGCAGCAAACCTCCTCCTTGCAGGGTTAGGTATAAAACAAAGCAACCCTGAAGTGTCCTGCTGATGGTGGGGACAGTGTAACGTGGCCAGACCTCAACTATGAGGATATTGAGGGTGTTGTAATGACTCCCTTCCACCGAAGATAGGCTGAAAATCCCAACCCAGGCCTGCTAGGGTTTTATGCTGTCTGCTCGCTATTCTCACATGTGATTTGCTCGAGTACGGCCAAGAGAAGAGGCAGGATCGTGTTGTGAGTGTTGGCCACGCTGGCCACAGGTGCTGGAGGACATATTCAGCTGTTGGGGGAGCATTCCTGCCTGCCACGCTTGGCAACCCCTGGCACTAGCCAGATGCTATGTGTCGCTTAAACAACGGAGTATTTTTAACCGTGAAAACTTACATCAGTCTGGAATCGTACCCTGGAATTTGGATGCATGTTTTCTTAGGAATTTATCATTTGTTAATCGAAAATTTATTTGGTGATGCTTTGGGGCTGAAATAACAAAATGGCATGTCAATAACCCAGAGAGCATTTTTATTTAGTAGCAGCACTACCCGGAATAACTTGCAGGAGCAAAGAATGTTGCAGGTATGAGGCTGCCCAGGACTTGAGGCAAACAGCTCTGTGTAACAGCAGTCCTCCCTTCTCCGTGGAAATCAAAA
Source organism: Syrrhaptes paradoxus (assembly GCA_013400615.1). Classification (NCBI taxonomy): domain Eukaryota; kingdom Metazoa; phylum Chordata; class Aves; order Pterocliformes; family Pteroclidae; genus Syrrhaptes; species Syrrhaptes paradoxus. The sequence goes on from VZTO01009866.1 coordinate 39,134, forward strand.
CCCGAGCTAAAAATAAGAGTAAAACAATGAGGGGCTGGTTGACTCCTCTGTCACTTGGACTCTTCCCAGCTCCCTCATTCAATAGTAGGAGAGGAGTCACCAAGATATTTTGCTCCTAGAAGTGAAAATCCCTATTTGAGTGGAGGGGAGGAGTGCTGTTAATACCCACGGGCAGGAGAGCAGGAAGAACTGGTCTGTTATCCATCGCTCAGCCCAGCGACCGGCCCAGCTGCATTCTCCTGGCTTCAGAGCCACCACGGCACGGGCTGGTCCCTGCCCAGCGGGGCAGAAGAAGGCACAAAGGAGGTTGGGACCAGGACAGAGGGGAAAGGGGGCACTGGGAAGATGGGGGAGATGATGTTGGGTAGATGACTATGTCCTGGGTTAGAGGGAAGCTGGGATTACAGTGTGGGTTGTACAGGGTATAAATCCCTAAGTCTGGCTTTGTTGCTTCTGCTGTACAAGGAACAATTCTCCTTTCTTTTTCCATTTGTTTTGGCTTTCATCAGAGGCTTCCCAAGTACCGCAGCCTTGTTTGGGATGGCTTGCCCACTGGAGTGGCATTTACACTCCCCTGAACTTTAACTTAAAGGTCACATTCGCACTGCTTCTTGTGTGTGTTGGAGTTACAGGTAATGGGCAGGTGTTGTGGTGTACTCAGAGCTGCTCCAAGGCCGTGCTGATAATACTGCTGTGGTTATTGAAATGGTTATTTTACCTCTCCAAGGCCTCTTCCAGATTTATCACCTTCCCTGCGTGCTCTGCGTTGCACGTTGGTCAGCCAGCACCCATTGCACTGTGCACATCTCCACAGCTCAGGGGGGATTTTGCCTCAAAATGGTGCTAATCATAGAATCCCAGAATAGTTTGGGTTGGAAAGGACCTTAAAAATCATCCAGTGCCACCCCCTGCCATGGGCAGGGACACCTCCCACTAGCCCAGGTTGCCCAAAGCCTCATCCAGCCTGGCCTTGAACCCCTCCAGGGATGGGGCATCCACAGCTTCTCTGGGCACCCTGGGCCACGGTCTCCCCATCTTTCCTGAAGTCCTGCCCCCCAGGAGTTCTGCCAGAAGGTCTCCCCGGAGCCTTCTCTTCTCCAGGCTGCACACCCCCAACTCTCTCAGCCTGTCCTCGCACGGGAGCTGCTCCAGCCTCGGACCATCTCCGGGGCTCCTCTGGCCCCTCTCCAGCAGCTCCGTGTCTTTTTGACGTCTGGGGCTGCACACAGTGCTCCAGGTGGATGAGCTCTATCAAAGCTATCGCAGCACACAGCTGACATACAGAAATCATCCCATCTGCTGTAGGGACAGCGGGGAACCGCTTGTGTTCGTTCTGTTACTATAAGACCTTGAACAAAGAGCGGTTGTCCAGCGCACGTAGCCCTCGGCACGTGCCACGCCAGTGAGCCCTGTTGCATCAGGCCAGAGCTTTACGTTTCCATACCATGACATCAGCAAGCCGCATCAGCTGGGGCTTGCATCACCCCAAATTAGCTTCACAGGGTGTCACGCAGAGAGCCAGGGATCTCCGTGTCGGTGAATCGGTGAATCGCGTGCTTCCCCCGTGCACGGCAGCAGGTCCCTTCCCCGAGGGCTCTAGAAGGAGGAGGACTCTTTAACACTTACGTCACAGAAAACACTTCATATGGCATGAAGTGTTTCAGGACACAGGACATCACGTTCTGGTCCTAACAAGAAGCGTTTAAGTGCTGCCTTTGTGTGCGTGACTCTGCTTCGTGCCTGCTCTCTCGGCTCCTTGGAGGTTCATCCCCTATTTTTAGTTGGCTCTGCACAGTTTGCCTACATCTCGATAAAAAGAGATGAACTCTTGGGGTCAAGAATCAATCCCAACCCCTGAATCTTTAAACCAATTTTAACAAACCTTTGTCCTTAGATTGTAGGAGGAATGGGCATGTTAGATACCCCCCAAAAAAACCCCGATCAGATTCAGCAGGGAATTTTTCTGCTTTTCCCCAATGTTATCATCCATTTAGGCTTTTGTTGTCTTAAAAATGGTTGAATTCAGGAATCCAAAAAAGGATTACCCGTATCTGAAAGAGCGACAGGCTGTCCTTTCAGGGTACGGAAACTCGCTGTATCCCGAGTTTCTGAGAATCCCGCAGTGGACGATCCTAAATGTCCTGGTCTCGCGTCGCGGAGGTTAAATGGGCTCAGATTTGCTGAGAGCAGCTCTCCACGGGGGAGAGAAGCAAATAAAGTTGAAAAAAAAGAGCCAGAGGAGGGAACAACAGGACTTCTCCTGCCTATTACCCCGTAAAATGCCGTCGCAACCCCTCTGCCCATCCCACAGTGGCCACCTTGGAGCCGGGGACCAGCCTGGGGGGACCCCGCGCTACTCCTGACCACCCCAAACTTATCTCCTCCGAAAAAAAAAAAGGTTGGTTAGCACAGGTAAGCAGCAACACAGCTGCCCTCCTATTGCTAAATAAACTCAGTTTATTTTTACCAGCACAAGAGCCCTTTTATTTTGGAAATTTGTAGCAGTGCCAGGAATAATATGAGCTGAACAAACAAACAAAAAACACAAACCCTTTGCATTTACAGCCAGGCCTGCTGGGACAGGCTCCCCTGTTAGAACAGGGGGAGAGGCTCAGCCCAGCCCCTGGCTAACAGAGCTGTGCCAGCACAACCTTTAAAGCTGAGAGTAGACTTAAAAGCACAGGTCTAGACAAGAATTTCTTTTTTTTTTTTCTGAGGCCGGTAAAAAGAAAAACAACTCACAGCAGCAAATGATTTATGCTCCAGCGGAAGCAACAAGAGCAGCTGTCAGGAGAAGTGTGTTTCACCACCGTGGTTGTGAGATGGCTGTAGGCGGTGGTGGGCCCCAGCAAAGGGAAAGAGGGGAAAAACCCCAAAAAAACAAAACATAATGTTTGGTTTTGTCTCTTTTCAGTGCAAATAGCGAAAAAAGCACGATTCAAACCACGTTCCATCACGGGGTGCGATGGAACAGTCCCCTCAACCCTCAGCGGGTGCCTGCATTGTGCTGCCTTAAACTAGAGCCTCTCAGAGGTCCCATTTTTGGGGAGTTTAGGAGGAAATAAGGGCTGGGAAGGGGGCCCGCAGCCTCCTTTGCCCGCGGGCACCCAGCCCCTGCGACAGGGGGCGGGGCTATGAGGGAATGGGCGGGGCTTTGATTTGGGGGCGTGGTCACGGCGGTAGCTCCGCCCCCGCCGGTGAGGTCGGGGCGCGGCGCGGCGGCGGGCGCAGAGGCGCGATGAGCGCGGGCTGAGGAGGCGGCGAGCGCCCAGAGAGGGGGGAACGCCGCGGGTCCGGGGCCATGGTGGCTCACGACGAGCTCGGGGGGCTGCTGCCCATCAAACGGACTATCCGGGTGATCGACGCGCAGAACCAGTCCTTCAGGGAGCAGGAGGTGAGGGGGGAAAAAAGGGGTTTTGTGAGGGGAAAGCAGGGGGTTTGGGAGCCCCCCCACCTTCCCGCCCTTCGTGCCTGAGGGGAGGCGACAAGCCGGGGGTGCTGCCTGCTGAGAGCGGCCTCGGAGCAAGGGACAGGCAGAGATTTTTTAAAATCCTTTTTTTTAACTAAGCTCATAAACCCTGGAGGAGTGGGATCAGTGAGCTGAAACCGAGCTCTGCCCTTCCCCTCCTCCCAGGGAGATTTTAATTTAAAAAAATGTCTGTTGGTCTGTGAGCTCTTCCCACTGACAGGATTTTTCCTAATTAGGGCGTTCGTTTGCTGCAGAACAAAAAGAGAAAAAAAAAAAAAAGGAGGGGAGGGGTTTGGTTGGGGTGTGGAGGATTTTTTTTTCTTTGAAGTATTGTTGGTTTTTATCATCTGTTGTTATGTAGATGAGAATAATTGCATTCCTGGTAGATGCTCGCATGCCTCCTGCTGTGACAGAAGGCAAAAGTTCAGCAGCCAGGTAGGGACCAGCTGCCCTGGGGAGGGTTTTATTGCCCAGATTAGTGGTGAGATGAGGAGGCTCCAGACAGTTCTGGGGCTTCAGGGCTCTGGGCTGAGTCGCCAGCCTCTGAAAATCCTGGCTTAAAAACAGCCAAACTTGGGCAATCGCTTTGTGCAAAAGGGAAACCAGATGCTGGGAGAGAAAGAACATAAACCAGATCTCTTAAAGGAGAGCAAATCGCCTCTAAATCTTAAAACTTGTATTTTTTGTAGGGTATAACCAGCACACTGGGTATCTGAAGGTAAATGCTGGGTCTGGGCTTGAGTAATGAGTAATGAGTCCGAAGGCAGCACTCCTCTCAGTGCCAGGTACTACCTACTTATCAAGAGCCACTGAAGTTATCAGCAGCGTGCGAGGCCAGATTTCCCTCTTGGTCACGAACAGCCTGGTGAATTTGAGAAAGGCGAGGGTTGTAATCTCCATACCGAGGTGTCAAGCTGGAGGTTGTATGTTCAGTTTGAGTGCAGACAGGCGTTTTCAGAACAGAGCTTGAGATTTGGCAAGCTCCTGGCACGTCAGTCTTGACATAAGATAGTCAGGTGGCGATGATTTCTGGCAGGAATTATTTCGAGCTGTGACTAAAATCCCTTTTGGCATATTTGGCTTAATGGGAAAAGTTTCGCTGTGCGTGGTTTTTAGATTTGTCACCGTGTTTGTACGCATTGGTCTGGGACTGGCACGTAAGGACATTGCACTCTAGTAAATGATCCTCATAAAAAACACTAATTATTACCTAGCATAGGGGAAAGGTTGTAGGCGTGCGTGCTGCTAGAGGAAAATGTTTGTTACTCAAAAGTAGAGCTTGGTTTTCTTTCGATCAGCAAGGTGCAGTCTTTTCACAATGTGGAGAGTTAACCTGAATTTAAAAGAGAAGCACTTGAAGAAATTCCACTAGCGTGAAGTCTTACTTGCCAGCTGAGACACTGAGGCACAGATTTAGCTTTTGTGTGTATGTTCATGATATATTTGTATTCACTTTTAGCAGAGTCCTTTGAAAAAAAAAAAAATTCTTAATTGAAGCAGAAATGCTGTTGAACTTGCTGGGGTTTTAATTACCTGGCTGTGCTGTAACGCTTAACGCCACTAGCTTGTTAGAGAAACTTTGCAGACTTCATTCTAGTCTGGGCTTCTGTAAGTAATACAGTGTGGAGACAGTCTAATCATTGTTTGGAAGTACAGAACTAAAAAAAAAAAAAAACCTACTGAGCCAGAGTTATTCATAGTATGAACTCCACTGAGGCTCAGCTTACACCGTGGCTGAGTCTGACTACGAGTGGAGTACATGACCCTGAGATCTCAGAGAAGGTGAAGTTACTAAGGAGAGGGGATTTTTTATTTTTTTTCCTTCTCCCTGCTTTGGATCAAACGATAGAGTTGGAAGGAGAAGAAGAAACAGATGTAGGTTTTTGGCAGTCGAACCATTCATGTCTGAGAGCACTCACAGGACAGAAAGTGGGATTTGTTTCTCTTTAGGAGAGGGGAAATGGCCTTTTGCTAAGCTGAATTTATAGCATACAGAAGTTTTTGTGTTCGCTGAACACCCCAGGGGAGAACATTGCATGTACAGAAAATGCTCTGGTCGTGCCGGTTTGTGCGAAATTCCTCCCTCGGCAGAGCAGAGGGCTTGTCGGGAGCCCTGCTGCCTCTTGTTCAAGAGAGCAGTGCTTTTTGCTTCAAGCCTGTTCTTTACGTGTCTTGGTACATATCAACTGTTCTGCAAAGCGGTGATTTATAATCCCAAGGAGCCCCTTTGCACCGCCTGTCCCAAACAGAGCGGCAGGAATGCCTTCTGCCAGCCTTTGTGCATATGCATGTGTCACTTCAGCCTAGCACAGATGTGCTGGGAAGGCATTCGCACATGTCCCTCGGCACAGATAGCGTGTCACTGTATCTCCTATCGGCACAGGCTGCAGAGCTGACCCTTTAACAGTGAGCTGTGAAAAGACTCTGCAAGCAGCCTAAAGCACTGAGGTTTCTTGCTATTCATTTTCAGTGTCACATTTTTCTTTTTCACGCTATTTATATCCCTGGCCTTGTCAGAGCTGTGCATGGTTTACGTCTGTATATTTTCAGCTTACATTCCTGCAGTTTCTTAAGCTTCTCTTGGCTTGCATCCCTTTATTCTAGTACACTGATACATAGTTTTCTAGAAGTAAATTACCTGGCATTTTCCTTCACTCAGAAATGTCTGTAGTTTATTAAAGTTTCCCTGTCGTTTTTTAAGCCTAGCCTAATTTTCCAGCCTTCTGCATAATCCTTCTCCTGACGGACTCTGTCTTGAATGCAGTGGCTTATGGCTGGCACAGGAAAGAAGTGACTGCAGTGATCCTGGTACTGTACCGAAACCCAGCCAAAGGTTAGGGTCCTGGGGTTGAGGGCTCTCTCCCCATTTCTGTAGTACCCCCATAGTTCTGAGATTATCCAAATGTTTCAAACACGCTTCGTGCTGTTCCAAGAGGTCTTTCTGTTCTGCATCGCTCATAAATTGTTTCATATTTCTCTTCTGCAACCTTGAAGGCTTAATTCAGCGTGAGCTAACCTCCTCTGTTGCTCAACGCTGCGTGTAGGCACACAGACGGGCCACTCCTCGGGTCATGTTGCTGAAATCAGATCTTACATACGTAGCTTTTATACTTCCTCAGTCTCATGACTGGAATCCAGCTCTGTGTTTTCTGTTTTTTGTTTTCAACATATGTCGCTTCTGTTGCTCCACAGAAGCAAAGGGTTTGGGCACCTTATCTTGCAATCTCAGGCTGGAAATAGAGACAGCGGAGAGCTTGCATAAGCAGTCTTCTCGGTCTTTGCCTTTTGGCGTTTGGAAACAGGAGAGACTCAGCTGTCTTTGGTAAAATTTCTATAGAGGTGAACTCAAAAAAAGAGGCTGCCTCCATCAATCTGAACTTCATGCTAAGAAAATTCCTTGTGATGGTCCAACCATCTGCCAGATGTTTAGGAGAACCAACCTTAAGCTTGAGTCCATCTCTTCCTGGCGTCCCCCGGTGCACACCTTTCCTGAACAGTCCTTACAACACAATGTTTTTGATGTAAAATATGTAGGGTTGCCAACACGATTTTAAAAACTGATCTGAGCTTAAGCAGCAGGAGGTTTCCGTGGGGCGTTTCCTCTTTCTTGGCAGCATTTCGGTCAGGACGGAATTGAAAACACTCTGGGTTCCCGACAGGGATTAGTGGTGTAGAAAAGCAGAAGCTCCATCTTTCAAATCTAAACAATGTATAAGAAAAATTATGATGACTTGCAGGGGGTGAGGGGAAACAGAAGGGGAGGGCAGCTTTGTAAACTGAAGGTTTTAAGCTTTCTCGACTTTATGTGTGCATGTTCCTCACAGGAATGTCCAGCATGTGGTCATTTGCTATTTGTCAGAATAGCTACTGAGGTTGTTTTGGGCTTTTCTCTCCAAAATAAAATGGAAAAACACATTCTTTCTACAAAGGAAAAAATGATAAAATGGAGAAGCAGATCACAGCTCCATGTTTAGATGACAGTCACTTGCCTTGCAGAGGAGGATGCTTCAGTCTATTTATGTTCACACCATAACGGTCCCTGTTCCAGCCCTATTTTGAATTCTGACTGATGTGTGTGTTATCTTGCCTCTTTTACACTGGGCAAAGTGTCTGCGGTTTAATTGCAGCCTTAAAGTTCAGACAAATATTTACAGCCTCTGCTTTCCTTTTAAGATGAATGACTACTTCAAAATACTCTTTGCTGTGTTTCCCACTCCTTAAGTGGTTTTGTGCTTTTTTAAACCTGCCTGGGCAGCTTGAGAAATGAAGTCACAGCCGGGACAATTTGTTCTTTGCTTTATTTACAGGAGCCAAGCAATAAGCGGGTTCGACCTTTAGCACGGGTCACATCCCTGGCGAACTTGATCTCTCCTGTAAGAAATGGTGCAGTTCGGCGCTTTGGTCAGACCATACAGGTAAAAAGCACAGCCCTCTAGTCCTACGAGTCTAGAGACACGGGGAAAGTACTGGGGAGAATCTCCTGTATGATTCGTGCAAGGACAGAAAGCTTCCTTGGGACCTGGGGGTGAAGAAGAGTTCAGGAGTTCAGAGGTAGCTTGCTAGATAACCAGGTTATTGGGGTTTAAGCAGTAAAATAAATAAATAAATAAATGATTCAGATAGGGAGAATTAGTTGATAAACCGTTCCAGTACTTGAGATACATGTATTGGAGCACGTGCTTAAATGTGAACTGACCCCGCTGTTCGTCAGTCTTTCAGTAATTTTTAGAGAAGCGTTGTCTAACGAACACTACCCCACGTGTGCAGATAAGAGCGCTTCGTGCCTGAATTTTAGTAACATTGCAAATCATGAGAGCAAAGTTCAAGTGGCTCCTGATTAACCCTGTTGTAGGTAGAGTTATGATCCTCGTTTATTTACTTCCTCATACCTTGGAAATATACCCAAACTTTACCTGCCCATCCTCCTCCTAAGTGCTGTTGCCAGATCAGTGCAGGGAAAGGCACATGGAAAAGTTTTGCCAATCTCTGGGCTCTCGGGGCTTTCTCAGCAGCTTAATTAAACTGTTCCTTTATCTGAGGAAAAGTGTCTGGGTGTGTTTTCCTGCCCTGTACAACAGAGGAGGGTGAAGGATTGGGAGGGGTATGGATAATACTATAATACTTCTGTACTTCTGAAATGTTGGCTCTACATATTTTTTTAATTTTTTTTTTTTTAATCCCTATAGTCATTTGCCCTTCGCAGTGACAGCAAGTCTCCTAGCTGTACCCAGAAGTCATGTAGCAGATCTGCTGCTCCTACTCCTCCTAAAAGAAGAAACAGCGTACTTTGGTCTGAGATGTTAGATGTCAACATGAAAGAGTCCCTGAGCACCAAAGAAATTAAGCGCCAGGAGGTAGGCTGTCCGTTAAACAGGCAGGACTGGGAAGGGCAGCCAAGGCCTTGGCTTGGGTTGTTTCCTTGGCAGGGAAAGGAGTAATGAGTATCTGTGGGTGACTGTATCTTCCTGAGCACCTTCATTTCTAAACCACTAGATTTATTTCTGCGTTAGGCATGGGAAAAGGTAGGCTTCTCTCTCTTGAGTCACTAGGGAGTTCATCTCCCCAGTTTGACCCTTCAGAGATGCCAAACTCTTTCCACGGGGGTGCTCAGCATTTCTGAAATTCAAGACCCAGCCACGCTGGTTGCTTTGCAGCAGACCCAAAGTCAGGTTCCTTGTAAAGCCAGCTGTCTTTCTCTGAAAGCTCTTGACAATTGGTCGAAGGCCAAATAGCAAGGCCTTGGCTTGCCTTTTTCCTGTAGTTCTTAGACAAATCTTCTAATGACAACACAGAAGCTGACTAAAGACGCCTGGGATTTGACCTCTGTGGTTTTCTGGGTTTTGTTTTTTTCGTACTTGCCTGTTTAAAAGCAGTGATTTAAAAGGCGCTAATATTTAATTTGGCTTGTGCACGAGCATCAGAGCTTTTCACACAGTTGTAAGTAATGTTGCTTTCTCAGAGCTGGGAAAGCCGGCAGATTTACTTGAGGTTGTTGTGCTCAGGTGGCATACAGTGATTCAGATGGCAAAACCATCTATTCAAGCTGTAGAGACAGTATGTACATTATAGGAGCTGAAAGGCTCTTTCAGAGGAAGGCTGGGATAAAAAAATAATTCTAGATGCTTTATCCTCTTCCTCACAGGCGATATACGAAATGTCCAGGGGAGAGCAGGACTTAATCGAAGATCTGAAGCTTGCCAGAAAGGTGAGTGGTTTTTTTTCCTGCTGTCAGTAATCATATTACAGATAATAATGAAGTTTCTTTGTACGTGCAAACATTACGTACCAGCTTTATCAGGCCCAGAAACCACAGTTTGAAAGCTAGCCTGGAAAGTTGACGTGAGCAATCCCACAGTACTGGTCTGATTGTAACAAACCCATCCAAAAAAGGATTGTGCTTTGCAGCCCTGCAGAGCTAGTGGTGGAATCCCTCTCCCGGATGAGAACAGTTCAGACAGGAAAGTGCTTTTCATTTGAAAGCCTTGATACCTCCATCCAGAGGTGATCTTTTAGTGATCAAAGTCGATGTTGCTGTTTCTGTTAGCTTCGTTTCATATCTGGCCTGCACGTGATAAATCCCCTCATTTTTAAATTGTCAGCTTTGGGGCCTGGGAGATTTGAATATATGTTAATACCGATGTTCTTTGACAGGCTTATCACGATCCCATGCTGAAACTCTCTATCATGTCCGAGGAGGAGCTCAACCACATATTTGGGGACTTGGATTCTTATATTCCCCTGCATGAAGGTAAGAGCAACAGGATCATTTTCACATAATGTGCTGACTAAGAGTTAAACTCTGTGCTGTCTCACTTTACAACAACTCACTGGGGCATTGATGCAGTTTCTATTCTTGTGTTTCAATTCCAGACTTGTTGGCGAGTTTAGGAGAAGCAACAAAACCAGATGGAACAGTGGAGCAGATTGGGCCTATTCTTGTGAAGTGGGTGAGTACATAACGTAGAGACAGCAGGCTAAAAACACGCTTAAAGAACATTTTAAAGTTAGAAGCCGAAAAGCTGCAGGCTTTTGTGGCCTTGAGCGAAAGATTGAAACGGAAATCCTGGCTGCACTGAAAACAATGGCAGCCTGTCAGCCGCAATGGGCCGTGATTTCACCCTGGAGACTTAGGCTAGTGTGACTGCGATTTATTGCTGATTGATGTTTGAAATGTCTGTATCTTCTGGACTGTGTGTCACTGATGCGATTTCAATAGCGTTATCGCCGTTCATCTCAAACATCTCAACTACAAAGGCGTTGCACGCAGGATGCCCCGCTTCTCCTCACAAAAGACTAGCAATGTATACAAGACAGCCTGTTAGCTTTTTATTGGGCAAAATATCGCAGTAAGGGAAGTAGAACTCCCCAAGTTTGACATGTTAATGTGATTTGCTTTTCCTGTGTGAAATTCAACTCCTGAATATTGTTCTCTTCCTGTGCAGTTACCGCGACTCCATGCCTACAAAGGTTACTGTAGCAATCAGCTGGCAGCCAAAGCACTTCTGGATCAGAAGAAGCAGGACCGGAGAGTGCAGGACTTCCTCCAGCGCTGCCTTGAGTCTCCTTTCAGCCGCAAGCTAGACCTTTGGAGCTTCTTGGACATTCCTCGAAGCCGGCTGGTCAAATACCCGCTGCTCCTGAAAGAGATCCTGAGGCACACTCCCAAAGACCATCCTGATATCCAGATTCTGGAAGAAGCCGTAAGTAATAGTGATTTTTGTGGTTGTTGTTCTGATGTAAGCACATCATTCTGGAGCTCCAGAAAGTTTTCTTAAACCCTCAGGAATTTCGTGGGGGTGGTTTTCTTGGCAGACACAAGTCTGTGATGGTCACCCTTTGTGAAAGCAAGTGAGAGATCACTCCCCATGGTGAACATCATCTGGAGTCCTTAAATAGCATTTAAAAATATACAAGCAGAGGTCACGATTTAATAATTTGTAAATGTTTTGGTTTCTAGATCTCTATAATCCAAGGAGTCCTCTCTGACATCAACCTGAAGAAGGGGGAGTCGGAGTGCCAGTATTACATTGACAAGCTGGAGTACCTGGATGAGAAGCAGAAGGACCCAAGGATTGAAGGCAGCAAAGCTTTACTGTGCCATGGGGAGCTGAAGAATAAAAATGGACATGTAAGTCCCTCGTGTTCACGGTAATTAATTCTCAAGTTTGAAAACCTTCCCTCAGAGGTCATTAAAACTGTTATAGCGGGACGAGGAGCCCTTCCATCCTTCAGGTTAGTTTAGACAATTATCTAAATTTAAAAAGCAGAAGAGAAAGCACCTGATAGCAGCCTGTATTTTAGGGTGTAAGGGAAAGTTTCCTGCTGACAGCTTTACAATTGGCCTTTAGAAGCTGGAAAATAATTAGCGCAAAATTACCATAGAAAGTGTGCTCTGTGCCCAAGCACTCCATCAGAAGGGATTTCCTGCCGGCTGTTTACTTTCAGGTGCTCTGACATTCCCCATTATGAGCGCTGGCGCACAGCTCTTCCAAACAAAAGCGTTTCTGCAAAAGCCTCTTTGGCTTTGAGATGAACTGCCAGAAGTTTATCTCCCACTGCAGCAGCGCTGAAAGACCCTGCTCCACTCGAGGGTTTGCTGCCTTTTGTTCTGGCTTGCAGGAGCAACCTCATTTTTAAACATTTTTTTCTGTTTTCTTTATTTTTTTTCTTTTTGTTTGTTTAATTTGGCCATTACACTTCTGTATTGTCAGCAAAGATATTGCTTCTAATCATCCTATTCTTGGCATCTGCAAATCATAATTCACTTTTTAAGGGCTGTTAAAATAATAAACCTGTTGATCTAAGTCTGTGCTACCACTGCCAGGGTCCTGTGTTGCTGTAACAGGAAACTCTCAGAAAGTTAACAGGGGTGAAATTTCAGATAACGTGGCTTTGAATCCCTGAGGACTGCTTTGAATACCGAGTACAAAGCTTCGCTCACATTCAGATGTGTTTTTCCCTTCCAGAAACTCTACGTCTTCCTTTTCCAAGACATTCTGGTTTTGACCCGGCCGGTGACTCGCAACGAGCGTCAGGCTTACCAAGTGTACAGGCAGCCGATCCCCGTCCAGGAGCTGATCCTGGAAGACCTGCAGGATGGCGATGTGAAAATGGGAGGATCTTTCCGAGGAGCTTTTGGCAATTCCGATAAAGGTACAAACCAAACCAGCTCATCTGTGTGGGAACCTGTTGGTGAGGAGAGGTTACACCTGGGCGTAAATCCCCGTGGACAGAGGTTCTCTTGGGACAGCAGATACGTGACGTGTTCACATCTACCTTTGGACTGTCACTGCTGGCCTTTGCAGTTTTATATTTGGCCATGAACTTCTATATGGCACTTTGCAGCTAGTGCTGAGATTAGAAAACATCTATTTCAACGTGACTCTGCTGGGTTGGGGAGTCTGGGGGTTTTTTTGGTGGGATTTTGGGGTTTTTTTGGTGTGTGTATAAACACTTTCCCTAAAGCACAGCAGGGAGGTCCAGGTCGTTTATCTAGCAATGGAATCTCTAAATATTGAGCTAGGAACTGATCTGGTTTTTTCCTATGTTTATCTTCAGCTAAAAATATCTTCAGAGTTCGTTTCCAAGATCCCTCCCCAGGCCAATCCCACACGTTACAGGCCAACGATGTTTTCCACAAGCAGCAATGGGTTAACTGCATCCGAACCGCCATCGCTCCCTTCCAGCAAAGTGCTGCCGCAGCCGAGCTGAAGGAGCTGCCGGAGCTGAGCGAAGAATCGGAGGAGAACAACCCCTCCACCCCCAACATCAAAGCCCAGAAGAGGCAGTCTGTCATGTCCGGCATCACCGAGATGGAGCTCGACGAAAGCATGTCCGAGTGCAGCTCCATCCAGGACTCGGAGGAAGCCAAGGGCGTGAAAACACCCAGAACATCGTTTGGGCACAGAAAAACGAGGGAGAAGCAGCTCAGCGGCAAGCGGAAAGAAACACTGGTGTAAAGAGTCACCCAACATCATCTTGGAAGACTGTTTATTTATAAATAACGTGTACATTTTTCTTGTAATGTGAGCATGATTGGATTCCCTCAACTGAACAGAATATTTTTGTGTTTTTTATGTTGCGATGGCAGCTACTGGTATACAGGTAACACTGTTGAACTGGAGTCTGTTTTTACAAATGTGGCCACTCTGAACTTGGTTTTAACGCCGCGAGCGATTCAAAAGCCCTCGTGCTTTGGACTGCTCGTGGCAGATTTGAAGAGCACACTTTGTTTTTTCTGAAAGATTTCCACTTGTGGTGTTTGAGGCTGGAAAAAGTAAAGCTAAAAGCAGAAGTTTGGGCCGGCACCGCAAGCCTGGCAGCACCTCCCTTTGTGAGGGGGTCCATCAACACTGTAAGAGTCCTTTTAAAGAGGACTCCACACCTGAATTCACGTTTTCTTATTGTCTTGTACAGTGCATGTTTTGCAGTGGATGGTTATCGCAACCCATGCAATTGTTCATGTTAAAAAATGAGAAAAACAAAAAAAAAAAAAACAAAAAAAAAACCAAAACACAAAAAAAAACCCACACCAAAAACCAGACCCCAGGTTCAACAGGTTCTCAATTTACCTACTGGAATCTTTCATCTTACTGTGTCCTTTGTACATTCCTCATTTTCATTCTTGTAACCTGCCAGATATTTAATTTTTTTTTTATTAGTTGTTTTGTTTCGAGTTTGTTTGGGGGTTGGTTTTCTTGGGGTTTTTTCTGTTTTTTACTTTTGTATTGTTGTTGTTGTTCAGACTTGGCATTTCCTTTCAAGTACTTGATCCTTCTTGCTCTGAGCTGTGCGTGTACAGACTATTTTCTCACGTCACTCCACAGTTCTACGGAGCGCAGACAAGCCAGAGCGTTACGAGCCGATGTTTTGGAGAAAACACTCAGCGTACCCCGTTACGATGAGCGACGAAAATGGCTTGTGTGCGCTCCGGACTACTGAAAGAGAACTGCGATGCTAAGGGGGGGTTAGGAAGGTTTTTAGGCACGTTGTAAAGGGTTTGGGGAGGGAAGAAGAGCAGCAGCTAGAAGGGGAGTAGCAGGGAGTGAAGGTAGATTAATTTTTTTTTTCTTGTTAGTGTTGCCTTTTGGAAATGAAACGCCTTCCGCAGGGAGGCGGGACTGGAGGCAACCAAGGGGTTATTGCACGTGGTAGAAAGGTAGAGAAAAGAAAGCGTTGGACGAGGTGGAAGGCCAGAAGTGGTTGTACATACTCCTAATGGTGACACTGCCATGTTCTAGCGATCCAAAGATCCGTGCGAGAGGTGCCAGCTCGGTCACTGCGCCGCAGAGCGTTGTAGGAAACAAAGCGGTGTCAGCTTTGAGTAAAAACCAACAGGTCGTTCTTGGGATTCAGATCCCACGATTCCCGTCCTTGAGCGTCACCTGAAATCTGTGCTCGAGGAGCCGCAATTCGCACGGAAGGGGTTATCGCCCGTCGCGTAGTTGGCCAGTAATGTTGGAAACGGGGAGAGGGTGTACATAGACACAAACGTGTGGTTCTCTGTAAATGTTTTGTACAGTTTCGAGTGCCAAGTACCATTAAATTCCTGACAGCCTCTCGTCTGCCTCGTCTGCTACCTGGGAGGGACCTACCGCTGCGGGTGTAGGGCTGTATCTCGCAGGAGGAAGCTGTGGCTTTATTCAAACCCCTTTTCTCTCTCACAGTTCCTCTTTGTGCCGCTGCAGCCGGGCAGGCCACGAGCCGGCGGTTTAACAGCTCCGTGTGCGGCGTGGGGCCGGCAGCCGCCGCCCTTCGTGTGGCTGTAAAACGGGGAACGGCTGCGTGACTCACTCCAGCCCTCTCCTCGCTCCCTTTCTGGGGGAAAAGGAGCAGCGACAGCAATCCCTGCCCTCCTGGGGCCCTGAAACCTCCTTTTCAGAAACAAAACCGCCCTCCAGAACTGCAAGGGTGCTCATTTAGCAAATATTTCCAAATCTTCTCCTAAATTAACCTTCAAAGCAGCCTTGAGAGGAAGAGGGACCCAGCCTGGGGAGCTTCCCCCCGTGCCATGGGGAGCACCCAGTCGTCAGCAGCGTGATGACACCGTCAGGTCTCTGCCACCCTCCCCAAAAGCTGCTGCTGAGCGGGGAAGGGGGTGTCTGGGCACGGCCGCACCCCCAGATCCACACCAGCTCCCCTGGGCCCCCCGCTGCACCCCTGGGGCCGCGGTCGGGAGGCAAGGACGGGGTTTAGAGCTGAGCTTTGCCCTGCGAAGGAGAGTGTTGATCGGGAGGAGGCTCAGCCCTTCCCGAGCAGGGAGAAGCTGGAAGAAAAAAAAAAAAAGCTCTTTTTGTCATTTAAAAAAAAATTAATGAGCTGCAGGGACACACAGCTCGTCCTTAACAGTGAGGAAATCCTGCCGAGCGCCTGCTTCTCCTCCCGCACGCCAGGCTGGGGTTGAACCTTCGTCTCGTCGTCCTGTAGCCAACAGTAAGTTAAGCCAAGAACTTAATTTCCCTTTAAAAGTCAATTCTCCCCGACAGCCTGGCGGTTCCTATCCCGCTCCGTCCCTCCGGGAGGAATGTGCAGGCTGCACCCTCCGCCTCCTCCTCCTGCGCTAGACTAAACACGCCGGGCTCTCCTGGTCTCCTCCCAAGCTGAACTCCGCCGGGTCCCGGCCAGCCTTCTCCTCGCTGGTCTGAACCAAGACCAATCCCACGTTCAGGGGGACCCCAGGACACAGCGGGGTGAAACACCCAAGGGTGGAGGGGGGACCTGGGCCAGCACCGCGTCCCCCAGCCCATCCTCGGCCACCCTGCCCGTCGTGATGTCCCCGTCGTGGCCAGGGAAAGAGGCGTCCATGCGTGATGGACACATGGGCACCTCCACCTTGGATCAGCAGCTCCTGGGACCCGTGTTTAATTTCGGGGATCCCAGCTTGGGTGCTACGTGCGACAGAACCCCAGTTTTACAGGTGAGACCCTCCTGGGGTCAGGGTCGCAGTGGGGCACGTCCCCAACCTGAGCATCCTCCAGCAGCCCCATCCCAGCCCCCTTCCTCCGCCATGGTCATCTCTGGTGGCCACGACCCGTCCGCTTGGGCTAGAAAAGCCCGACTTCACCCCGCAAACCCTGCCGTGCACCCTCAGCTTCGGAAACCTTCCTTAAACCAGCGTCTGAAATAAAACACAAACCACCAAAGCTCGGGTTTTACACCCAGCAGCTGCTCTTCCACCCCGCAGCCGTTGTGGGATCACACCCAAGCTCACCCCTCTCCAAAATCCTTTTTTTTTTCACATTAAACCCCGACACGGAGGTTCCTCCTCATCTCCACGGATGCTCGGGGACCAGCCGGCATCAGTGTCTCCGGGGCCCCGCGGAGGTTTCCTTCCCAGAGCAGTTTCCCTCTCCGCCTCCAACTTTCTCTTTTTTTTTTTTCCTTTTTTTCCAGGAATTTCACCGCCTGGTCTGCAAATACAAACCCAGACGTCGCTGCACACATCTGCACTTGGGATAATCCTCCTGGGTGCTTTCACCATCTGGTTTGGGGTTTTTTTTGGGTTTTTTTTTCTCCCCGTTACCTGGACCAGATGCTGAGGTTGAACAGGGCGATGCCGCCTGGAAAATGCCGTCGTGGGGCTTTAATATTTGTTTCTTGCACCTTCCTTCCGCAAAGCATCCACCGCTCCAGCTCCGGCTGGAGATATCCCGGGAAAACCTGCTGCCAAAATATCCGTCAGCCGGCGGCGGCGTGCTCCTGCCTCCCACCGCGGTGGCCCCGTCCTGCCCCCCGGCCATGAATGGGGCTCGGTTAAACCGAGGGTTTTACGGGTTTTGTTGGGTTAATTATCCTGCTGTGCTAACGAGGGCGCGGTTAAGCGCGGTCAAAGCTGGCGTGGTCTTCTCCCAAAGCCTGCTGGAAACGTGGGAGGTGGTGGGGGCTGGTGATGGGGAGGCAATGGGAGGTGATGGGGAGGTGATGGGTGCTGGTGATGGAGGTGATGGGGAGGCAATGGGGAGGTGATGGGTGCTGATCACAGGGAGGTGATGCGGAGGTCGTGGGTGCCAACAGTGGGTGCTGGTGATGGTGAGGTTGTGGGTGCTGGTGATGGGTGCTGGTGATGGGGAGGTGATGGGGAGGTGATGGGTGCTGGTGATGGGGAGGTGATGGGTGCTGGTGATGGAGAGGTGATGGGTGCTGGTGATGGACGCCTGCGATCGATGCTGATCATGGGGAGGTGGTAGGGAGATGATGGGTGCTGGTGATGGGGAGGCAATGGGGAGATGATGGGGAGGTGATGAGTGCTGTCAATGGGTCCTGATCAAGGGGAGGTGATGGGTGCTGGTGACGGTGAGGTCATAGGTGCTGGCAATGGGTGCTGATCATGGGGAAATTATGGGTGCTGATCATGGGGAGGTGATGGGGAGGTGATGAGTGCTGGCAGTAGATGCTGATCATGGGGAGGTGATGGGNGGTGCTGAAAATGGGTGCTGATCATGGGGAGGTGATGGGGAGGTGTCGGGAGCTGGCAACGGAGAGGCAATGGGGAAACAAACTCCCCAGCAGCTCCCAGCTTCGCTCAGCACCATGGGACACCCAGGACGCAGCAACACCATCATCCTTAGAGAAGTGACCCAGGGTCCCCCCACCCAGCCCACCCTCATTTTGGAGCTCAAACAACCCCCCATAGCTTGAGCAAACACCTTAATCCTCCAGGGCTTTGGAAACACCTGGTTATCTGCTGGAGTTCGCTTCTCCCAGCTGGGTTCGAGCCAGCTCCCCTTCCTCTTGGCTCCTCGCTCGGCTGCTCGGGACTTTTTCACGGCAATTTTCATTCAATCTTCTTAAATCTGGAGCAGAACAAGTGCGGTTAATTAGACAATTACAGAGCAGATCGTTGTGCAAGAGGATCTGCCAGAGCCTCCCCGAAACGCTCTCGTGGGGCAAGTAGTGCCGTGCCTCTCGCCAGACAGGTTCCCGGCACGGCTTGGCCGATTCCTCACTGTAAGTGCAGCGTTTGACGTGCCCAGAGTTTTTTCCAGATGAGGTTTTCCTCGGCTCTGTCATCCCCTCCCAGACTTTGTCCCACCTGGAGGCCTCACTGCCCACGCGTTCCTCAGATGTCCCATGGGTTGGCTTCTGGTTTGTGGCTTTCCCGCTGAATCCCACAGCTCTGATTGCTCACTGGATTGAAGTGGGGCAAACTGGGGCCATTTTCTTGTAGCCAAGAAAGTCAAATTATCTTCTGCTTGATGATCTGGTCCATTAGCTCCTTGGCCCAGCCTGTGAAGGTCGTTATGGGCACATAGGAAAGAAGGATGGTTGAAGAGAAAGGTGGATGGACGGTGATGCGGATGCGTGGATGGATGGACAGACACATGGACGGATGGTTGGAGAGTTGACTGGATGGATGGTTGGGCAACTGGATGGATGAGTGGATGTAGAGAGGGCTGGGTGGATGAAAATACAGTTGGTTGGGTGGAGGCACGCATGGATGGATGGCTGGGTGGCTGATGGGATGGATGGATGGATGGGGGATGGATGGATGGATGGATCATAATGTGGTTGGATGGATGGTTGGATGGATGGATGGACAGATGAATGGATGGAATGTAATGTTGTGAGAATAGATGGATGATGGATGGTCAGATGGATGGACAGATGGACAGAGAAATAGCCCTCATTGGCATTTGGCTTTGAACCTTGCTGTACTCCCTACTGTAAGAGACGAGTAAAAAGGAAAGCAGGATGTTACAACAGGGTTAACCCTCACTCAGCCCCGGGGTTAACCCCTGACTAACCAGGGCAGGACCCATGACACTGCTCACCTGATGCACAACCACGTCAGCTGCCCCCGAGGCCGCGGGGCCGTTTTTGGGAAGTCCGGAAGAGGCGTCACGGCTGATTCAGGTCTCTGTCAGCGCGGATCACACCAGCTCCGGACAGCCGGGCTCTGCCCGGACCTGCACGAGGGAACCTCCTTCGGCAGGTTTGACACGCTGCCAGCATCGCCGTGGGGCTGGGAAGACGAGGGGGAACCTATGCAGGGCAAGAGGGCTTTGCACAGCTCCAAACCCCACCAAAATTGCCCTAAAATAGCCAAAAATAGTGTGTATCACCCTCCTTTCGCCAGCACCCTGCCGCTCCCCGAAACCACTGCAAGCCCCAGCGCAAATCCCTTAATTAGGGGATTCGTTAGGAGCCAGCTCCAAGAAATGCCACCGGCAGAGCAAGGACAACAACAGCCGGGGTGGCCCAAGGGGGGCTGGAGGTCACCCTTCTCCTCCAGCACCCTGAAACTCCCCTCCCCGCTCCACCAGGGTCTGGCTGAACCCCCATGGCTCAGCCTCTCCCCCATGTCCCAGTTCCTGCCTCCTCCTCCTCCTCCTCCTCACCCAGGGAGAGGCAGGTTGGAAGGAGGCGGCTCCATCCGCGCCTCCCCACCGCTGCCGGCGCCGCGGCGTGCCGGGGCAGAGCCGCGTGCGAGCAGGGAGCACCATGGCCGAGCGGTTGTCGGAGGAGCAGATCGCCGAATTTAAAGAAGCTTTTTCCCTTTTCGACCGCGACGGAGACGGTTGCATCACCACCAAGGAGTTGGGCACCGTCATGCGCTCGTTGGGGCAAAACCCCACTGAAGCGGAGCTGCAGAACATGGTGGGAGAGGTGGACGCCGACGGTGACGGCACCGTCGACTTCCCGGAGTTCCTCTCGTTGATGGCGAGGACGATGAGGGACACGGACAGCGAGGAGGAGATCCGCGAAGCTTTCCGCGTCTTCGACAAGGACGGCAACGGCTACATCAGCGCGGCGGAGCTGCGGCACGTCATGACCAACCTGGGCGAGAAGTTGACGGACGAAGAGGTAGATGAGATGATCAAGGAAGCCGACTGCAACAACGACGGCCAGGTCAACTACGAGGAGTTTGTGAGGATGATGATGGAGAAGTGAGACCCACCACCACTTCCAACCCCATCCTACAGGTAACTCGCTGGGATGTGGCTTCGTGCCCAATCCCACGTGCGTGGAAAACCCCAAACCAAAGGGTCCACCCCACCCGTTGCAACGCCCACCCCAAATCTTGCATCTCCCCCATCCCCACCACCTCCCACCCTCGTTGGAAAAAAAAAAACCCACAATGTTCATGGTGCTTTTTTTATTTTTCCTTCATTTTTTTTCATAGGGAACAGAGGTCATGGTGGGTCCCCAGCCCCTCCATCCCCTACCACCTTCTCTCCACCATCTTGGGCTGGAAAAAAAATCCTCATTTATCCCAGCTCGAGCATTGCCAGCCAGCTTCTGCATCGGATGCAGGCATCCACCTGACAGGATGGGGCTCGGGGTGCAGACGGACATGGGGGGGTCCCTCCCTGGTGCCCCCCATGAGATGCACCCCTCGTGTTTGTAGAGGTGCCCGTGGCCACCGCACGTCCCTTGACACCACATCGAGTCCAATAAAGAAATGTTCCCCCATGTGCTGGTGGCTTCCTTTGCCTTTTTTTGGGGGGGTCACTGCTAAGAACCAACCCCCCCAAGTCACCGATACAGGTGCACCCCACCAGGGTCAAACATCTTGTCACTTCCCCATCCTCTTCCCACTCATCCCTTTTCCCTACAAGCTGGAAAAATGTCCCTCGTGGATGCTGGACACCCTCCAGCCGCATCCCCCAGGGTTGTGACCATCTCCATCCTGAATCCTCACGGCTTTGGGGGTCTGCTGGCTGCACCCCCAGGGTGCTGGGGACCCTTTTCTCCCCCCTCCCAAGCTCAGAGGAGAGCTGGCGGCTGGATTTAGCCCTAATCCCCATCCCAAAACTGAGCAGAGCAGGATTCACCTTTCCTGGCCCTAATCCACCCCGTTCTGCTCCCCCCATGACTCAGTTTCCCTACAAAGAAGGTGAAACCCGATTGCAGCAGCCCTCCCGCCGCGGGCTGGGGTGATCCCCTACGTGGAAGGATTGGGGGGAAAAATTAATTATAATGGGTCTAATTAATGCTCAGGCACTAACGAGCAAACAGGGAGGCGGAACGAGCTGTTTCATGGGGACATTGCAGCTCCAGGGACGTTCAAACCACCACGAGGACTTCACCCCACCACCTCCAACCCATCCCTGGGGTTGGAATCTTTGGCAATCCGAGTTGTTTTCCCGATGCTGGGGAAACCGGACGAGTGCCAACGTGCCGGATGGTGGGGCTGAGCACGCCCGCGCTCGCTCCACCCCAGGCACAGCCCCCAGCCCAGCGCCGTCACCACGCGCTGCCCTCTCGCTCGCGCACCCAACCTGCCCGCGGGGTTGAGAGAACAACGGCAAAGTCCACAAAAAAAAAATCCCCAAATCCAGCAAAATCAAGCAAAGAGTTCACGCCAGGCTATTGTACCCGAGCTGCTAAAATTAAACCTTCCCGAAAACACGATTATTTATTAACGGCATGTTTCAGCGCAACGCCGTACCCTGTATTTTTAGGGTTGATCTTTTCTCCTTCTATTCTGGAGTTGTTTAATTACCGGTGTCTTTTTTCACGCCACTTATCCTGAGCTGGTTTTTTTTTAAAAAAAAATAATTTTTAACGCAAGGCTGGACCTTGTCCAAAAAACATTGGCTCTGCAGCTCCATCAGCAGTGGCACCGGTTCAGAGAAGAAAGTTTATTTGTGTTTTTGCACCAGAAATATTTGGCCCCAAAAGTCTGCACTGAACCCCACCAGGTCTGCACCAAAACTGCCTCTGGCACCCCCGAGAGCGGGGCTGGGGAGGGGACGAGGAGAGGGGACAAGCAGGATGGGGAGGTGGGGATGAGTAGGAGGAGAGGGGACAAATGGCACCAGGAGACCAAGAGGACCAGGAGAGGGAAATGAATGAGACCAGGAGCTGGGGACAAGCGTGACCAAGAGACGGCAAGAGTGGGACCAGGAGTTGGGGACAAGAAGAACGAGGAGAGGAGAAAAAGGCGACCAGAAATGGTACAAGTGGGACCAGGAGATGGGGACAAAGGGAACCAGGAGAAGGGACCAGTGGGATAAGGGGACAATGACACATGGGACCAAGAGATGGAGACACGGACCAGGAGAAGTGACCAATGGGACCAGGGGACAAGTGGGACCAAGAGCTGGAGACAAACTGGACCAGGGACAAGGATGAGTGGGACCAAGGGACAGAGACAAGTTGGACCAGGAGAAGGGACCAGTGGGACCAGGGGTCAAGGATGAGTGGGACCAAGAGATGGAGACAAGTCCTCAGGCTGGGATAAGTGGGAACAGCAGAAGTGGGACAAGAAGAAGGGACCAGAACAACCAGGAGACGGGGACAAGCGTGACCAGGAGAGGGGACCAGGTCAATGCTGGGTAGTTTCTTGGAGCACGAGATGATCCCAGAGCAGCCCCAGGGCCTTGTGCCCCACTCCAAGGAGGGGGCGACACTTCCCCAACCCCTCCACCTCCTTTCTCCAGCGTTCCCAAGGCTCAACCTAAAACCCCAAAGGATTTTTTTATTTTTTTCCGAAGACGTTTGGGGCTCCTCATGGGGATGCCGGAAGCCTGCAGCTGCCACGGCATTTCACAAGGCTCCTCTCTCCCCCCTTGCCATGGCCAAGGGGGTTTTTCCCAAGTTCAAGTTACCAAAAATAAGCCCCCCCCCGGTCTCAGCTCCCGGGGGCTTTGGAGGATGAAACACNTCAGCCAGCCCTGCAAGGGTTAACGGTGGCGGACGCAATCGGAGCCGCTTCATTTTTCCATCCCTGCAGCGCCAGAGGAGCTTTTTTAACAGGAAATTAATAGCGGCATGACCTCAGCCGCCACGCACGCGGTCCCGCTCGCCGGCGTGCCGGCAGCTCCACGTAACCACAGCCCCCCCGGATCCCACCCGGAGGAGATTTTGGGGCATTTTCCCTTTTTTTTTTTGCCCTGGGGATAGGCAGGAGGGTGGTGCTGTGGCTCTATAACCACCCCCAGGGATGAAGAACGAGAAATAAAACCCCGATCCCCATCTCCGCAGCTTTAGAACCCAGCATCTTCCCTTCTTTATAGCTTAAAAAAAATGAAAAAAGCCTTAATTTCCCACTTTGGTCCATATTAGCCCCAAATCAGCCCTTGCAAGAAGAGATGTCCCCCAAAAAGAGACCCCAGGCAAAGCCAAAAGGAAAAAAATAAATATTTTGCAGTCCCTCCATCCCTATTTTTTTTTTTCCCTATTTTCATCCCATCCAGGGACCCACAACCTGCCCCTCCTCCCCAAGCCAAGCCGGGTTTGCACGGATTTCCCTCAAATCCCATTTTTTTTCCTTAAAAACACACCCGGCACCCCCACCCCAAGCTGAGATCAGAGGGAATCATATTCCTGACAGATCTGGGGAATAGAAAAAGATTTTTGATTTGAAGCCTGGAGGTAGGAATCGAATCGCCCGGAGGTGATGGGTTGCTGCTATTCATTTTTAACCCAGGATAAGGGAAAAAAAAAAAGAAAAAAAAAGAAAAAAAACCAAAAACAGGTGAAATGAGACCCATGGTTGCAGATTTAAGAGCTTTGTTGGAATAAAAAAAAAAAAAATCTTGGCTCAAAGGCACCCACGATGCCTTTGCCGTCCACCCACGGAAAACCACCCGGGGTTGTTTTGGGGAGCAGATTTTTAAATTTTTTTTCCCAAAGCTTTTCCAGGATTTGTCTTTCTCCTGGGGAAAAAAAAAAAAAAAAAAAAAANNAAAAAAAAAAAAAAAAGCAAACCCCCATGGCTGGTGCAGACCCAGGCGGTGAAATATTCCCCACTCCACAGGGAGGTTTTGCTGCTTTTTCTGGGGGGGAGCAGCTCCGCCAAGCGGCACCGCGGGGGGAAGAGGCTCCCCGCAACCCCGGCTGCAACAAAACTTGTTGAGTTTTGAAGCTTTTCATCTCCCATCACAAATCGGTGCCAATTACCCCCCAAAAACACCTCCCCCAAAAACCCCCACAGGCACCTTTCTGCCCCCCCCCCAGCTCCTCCGGAGCATCCCGGAGGGAATCCAGAGGAGGATCCCTTAGGGAAGACGGGACTGTCCCTTTGTCCCCAGCCAGCATCACCTTCCTCCCAGTTTCGTTGGGATGTTGTTTCCAGCCTCTGCTTTCTTCCAGGACTCAGGATTTCCCCCCCCCCAACCCCTTCACAAGTGGAAGAGGGTTCCCCCGTCCCAGCCCTTCTCCCAGTGTTTCAGCTGGATGTGGGAAGCATCCCTGGGAATTAAGGACTGATTTTTTTTTTTTTTTTTGAGGTGGGGGGGGCTTTTCTCTAACCATTTCAGTGTCCTCCCAACAGAACCAGCGTGCTCCTAAAATCCTGTGACCCCTATGGGAACAAGCCTATTTTTGTAGAATCAGAGAATCCCAGGATGGTTTGGGTTGGGAGGGACCTTAAAGCCCACCCAGTGCCACCCCCTGCCATGGGCAGGGACACCTCCCACTAGCCCAGGTTGCCCAAAGCCTCATCCAGCCTGGCCTTGAACCCCTCCAGGGATGGGGCATCCACAGCTTCTCTGGGCAACCTGGGCCACTGCCTCACCCCCCGCACAGGAAAACATTTCTTCCCA